>JAUCMT010000051.1:4713193-4739013 GCA_032357475.1 Enteromius thamalakanensis
AAAGAAAGAAAGGACTTTAGTTTGTTTATTGAATACCCAGTAATGGAAGAATCTCAGTTTGCTTACCTTTGTTGACGTTCTGTGGAAAATAAACTCCTTGTTTGAACTTTTACTCACCGTGTTTGTCCAATTCGTTACAATATTTTAATTAATTTTATCTTTTTATCTTATGCCACACATACATATACAATGTCAGCATAATCTAAAGAGCTGAACTAAAATGCTACAGCATATTTAAAAAAAACATCAACAAAAACATTTTTATTTTTTTTTCACCTTTTTTAATTTTTTCACTATTACACTTTTTAGGATAAACCAAATGAAACTAACCAAAACATTTATAATAAAGTGAGCAGAACTGTTTCCTTTCACTCATTAGATATTTAAGTTGACCCTGGATGTGCGTGATGAATAATTGAATGTATATTTGTCATTGTTTACTCATCACAATGTCTTACATCTGTGTAAGTTCATAATGTTCAGTAAAAAGCCATCTTATCTCATGTTGTGTACTGTATGTCTCAACACGTGTGTATGATCACACGCTGACAGGATCTGACAGAGCTTACTGTCAATTACATTATTCCACCGTGTATTTTCACACTTACCCAAACTCATTCAGAGTCACCAGACCCTACGTCATCAGATAACACAGCTTTTCTTTCCAGCGCCACTAGTCACATCTTCTTTTTGTGCCTGGTGTAAAATAAATAAGGAAGAACAGGAATAAAAAGTCAAGGGCAAATAGCGTGGCTGTCATCATACTTAACTCAGAGCTCTTGATTTGAGATTGGCCGAGCCTTGTTCACAGCGGCTGAGACGGCCATCCATGCACAGCGTCTTATTACACATCCGGAGAGTCATTTGTGGTGCTCAGGGGAGGGGGATGATGAAAGTCGCGGGCACACTGAACTAGAGTGTTTGTTCCATCGGAGACGAGACAAACCAGCAGGAACAAAGGAGCTGTGAGACACTACTCCTTCCAAAGCCACTTGACCTCGCAAAGCAGATGGTTCATTATGGTTATAACCCACAGATTGACATTGGCAGGTAAACAGCGGGCTGTCCCACAAATGATTTTGGAGCATAGATGCCAATATGACTGGTGATGGCGATGACTTCGTCGACCCTCCTGGTCCGGTACAGCAAATGAGGGCACTCTGAATTGGATGAATGACCTGTCAATGGAAAAATGCAAAATAGACATCGATAGCGAGAGGACAGGTGCATAACTATACAAAGAGCCATCAGTGGCCAGAAATCTGGGTCACAGTGGCACAACAACAAAATATGAGAGCATACACAGCAAAAAACAAGTGTAGGTGGGTTAATTTAGTTAAAAAAAGCATAAAAGTTTAAGAGTGGGTTTTAGAGAACGTAGGCTGATTTTAGAGAATGCTTTAGAGATGAACATAAGTGTTTGTTTTAACAAGGCATTGTGAAGAGTGTTAATGGTTTCTAATAAAGCTGGTGTTTAAATATAAACAGGTTCTCAGAGGGGCACATTATCAAATGTGGGACAAATGTATCTTATGTTATACAAGCAATGATAATGGTTCAATGCCACACTTAACCCTTTACCAAGTATCAAAGCATGAGCTGAGGAGCATAAATTCTCATCGTTTTATAACCATATTCAACAAACATGGCACAGTTTCATTTAATAACCCTGTGTTCTTTAATTTAGATTTATCTATGTACATATTTTTCTATCTACATATTGAGCCATTGAGTTCCACAGTATAGAAAAAATTCAATGGCTACCAGCAACACGCATTGTTTTAAAGAATGTGTTTAAAACATTCATAAAACATCTTTTTTTGACACTCATACAGGTTTTTGTACAACTTGTGGGTGAGTAAATGACGACTGGATTTTCATCACAATCATTATTCAGAAAATTGCTTAGAGCTTCTATATATTATAAAATGTAAACCATAATAAATGTATCATTTAATTAGATTTACTATTGTGTATTTTACGTCATCAAGGTAGTTTGTCTTTGCACTTGTAAATACATTCACGCAATGTGATAAATTGAGTATCTGCCATTTCTCCTTCCATCTCAGTATGACAGAGAGAGTGTGTGTGTGAGTGTGTGTGTGTGTGTGTGTGTGTGTGTGTGTGAGGGCAGGGCAGGGAGGGGGACTCTCTGACTCACTCCTGACTCATACCCCCCTCCCCAGGGCATCACGGGAGGAAGCTCAAACCCCCTCTTTCCAACAAACAACCACACACACACACACACACACACACACACACACACACACAAGTAGAGATATAATACAGAACGTTAATAATCCCATGGGAAGCAATGCACTATATGGGGGGAAAATGCATGTCTGCTTATCAAATATATTTAAACATTGTAATACATCCGAACACACTGTAAACACACACAGACACACACGTGCAACACACCCTGATAAGAATTCCAGCAACACAGTTTGTTATAAATGGGGAATCCCTATTGGCAAAGACACAATCAGGTGACCAGCTACCATGGCAACAACCGCCTGCTGCCTGTCTCTGAGGAGCTTAAAGAGTGTAGGAGGCTCGTTCCCAGATCCAATGCACAGTCAAAGACGAGAGAGGACTCCCCACTGAAATCAGCATGAATGAAAGACGCATCAGCATCCAAATACTTCAACTGGCATCCTATTTTGAGCAGTTCAGGTGCTCGTTTACATTGATTCCATTTGCATAAACGCAATCAAATCCTGAGATGTGCCTCATTTAGGGCTGTCAATTTGATGAGATTACAAATAAATACATTACAAAAGAATATATAATAAAAATAATCCATTCATAAATTCCCTGCTAAAGGCAATGCTCATGACGTGAGATGCTGAAAAAAAATAACACTATATAAACCTTTTTTAACACTATATACCAATCTACTCCAAGCACAATAATCTTTAGAAATCATTATGTTAAAGCATTGTTCCTAAACCTTCATTTCACCAATACTGCATAAAATGACGACATTACATCTGAGCTATAAATGATCTTAAGTGCATTAACTCTTAATGCATCTCTGGATACATCTGTAAAAGCAGCTCTCCATTATAGAAGAGGGGAGTCTGTCAAACAAGGGCTGAGGAAAGTAATGCATGGGTGTATGACTCAGACAGCTTCTAATGAAAGATCCACCTGAATCAGTAAAGCCATTTTCCTAAAACTAAAAACCCCAAAGTTGCATCTAAGAAAGCTTCCAAGTTTGATAGGCAGGTGTCCTTAAACCAGGCCTGCTTTTGGTAATTGCTCGTCGAGTGACACAGGATGTTCAAACTCGACAGATGAAGAGAACAGCAGAAAGCTTTTTAGACTGTGTTAAATAAGTGTAAATAGCGTATGTGTGGAAGTCTACATAACAACACAGCAACAGACAACATCTGCTCCGCAGCTGAAAACCGTTTCTGACTCTCTCAGATGGTGTAATTATTTCACTCAGGCTTAGACTAAAAGCGAATCTTCCACATGTGAAGAGTAAATAATCCTGAAAGTAATATTTAATTCATTAAGTTCCCTAATGATGGTGTTCCGACAATGCAGTGTGGTATTTGATGATTCATGCTTGTAATTTACAATAATGAACACGGCATTAGCGATGCACACTTATTTAATCAAACATCTGCTATCATTGCGATTTTCACCTCGGACACACACACAGGTAAGCGATGTCCAGTTGGGTGAGTCACCATCCTCAGTGTGATTTAAAGCCTGTGTTCTTGTCATGTGACCCTCCGCCGTCTCTATCAGCTAGAACTCATAATCCAAGCACATAAATAACAGAGTGAATCATCCAATATTTAGATTTTATTATCAGACTGTACAGTTGGCAGAGTGCTGCTCTGGATGTTGAAAATTACTTCCTATTTTCCACTGTTAAAGATTTATGGCAATGAAAACAGGATCATTTAGTATTTCCAACAAAACATGGGTTGTTGTTATTCTAGTTTCATAGAATGACCACAAACCATTAATGACATTGTCCAAGCCAGGTATCGTTCAAGTACCTTGTGACATCCAGGTTCAGAAACTATCCATGACTAAGACCAGATGACCAAGCCATGAGAGGGATAGAGAAACCTAATGAATAAGTCTATTTCTGAAATGCATTATCCTCTGTGGATGGTAAAAAAGCTGTGCCGCGTCCTGGAAGTACTCAGCCACTCTAAATGCGACACATCTCAAAAAGCTTCAAACCACTTACAGCTTTTATCGCAGAGGCAGTACCTGAGGGACCCGAGACTTAACTGCTCTGTTCAGATGCTTCCGGAAGTTTAAAAGCAACACATTTCCTGCCTTAAGTGGACCATTTCTCTGAAGATCTGGTGCCTTGCCAGGAGGGTTATGTGCCAGTTTGGCATGCCTTAAAAAGTCCAATTCTGTTTCTAAATTTAAATGCAATTTGAATGGATGCAGATGCATAATTGTGATTACAATTCTAGGAAACAGAATAACCAATGAAATTTAATAAATGAAGAAAGATTTTTTCTTATTTTAGTAATTTTTCAGTGTGAATTACCCATTAACATGCTATCATACTCCATAAAAAACATTTGAGGATATTAATATATCTAATATTGTATTATATATCCATATATATTAATATATATGTGAACAAAAACTTTTATTTTGGATGTGCTTATTTATGATTAATCGTTTGACTACAGCACTACAATATATATATATATATATATAAAGATAGATAGATAGATAGATAGATAGATAGTAATAGACATATAGATATGTAGACATATAATTCAGATGAATAGTATACATTTAAAATCTGTTAATATAAACTACTATTGGACCACTATGCCTCTTTCTCTTTATTAGCAGACAGAGAGTTTGTTCAGCCATGGGGTGTTTCTTCTATCTCCTAACTCAACTGTGGTCTCTGATCTGTCATTGCCAGCCGGATGAATCTGTCACAGCTCATATCACTGAAACAGGGACTGCCCTCCCGCTCATCATGACCTCCACACACTGTCCCAGCATGCCCTGCAGCACCTGACTGTATCTATGTGCTTTCACAAACACGACATGCATTGAACTCTGAGAGCACAGAAAACATGGTTCTTTCCTTAATAGTTCACTCATAGATGAATAGTATTGTGTCATAATTTGCTCATGGACAGTTTCAGTGTTAATTTAGCTTTTTGTTAATTTTTTGAATTACATTTTATTTTCCTTTTTTTTTGCTTCCACTTTAATATTAGTAAAAATTATGTTGTGTTTTTTAATAATTATAATTAATTAGTTTTAGGTTATTTAGTTTCATTTAGATAAACAAATGTCCTGTCAACTAGCTCAGAAACAATAAAAAAACAAATGCCACATGGCTGAGCAAAAAATTGATTTATTTATTTTTTTTTTATTTAAGGGAACTATCGGGTTTTTTTTTTTTTAAATACATGTTAGCAATGCAGTGTAAATAGACTGTTTGGCTCATAAACTGAATTACATTTCGTCATTTAGGCTACTACTACAGTTTATGGATCATTATAACATTAGAGGCCCATTTCCTCTCTCTCTCTCTCTCTCTCTCTCTCTCTCTGGATGGATGGATGGATTGAGGTGCTACCACTGGCTGTTCTGTTCAGCGTCACAGTTATTTTCATCTTAATGTAGACACCAGCCCTTAGCTTAACTACACACTGTCACTGAATATGAGGCCATGCCAAGCATGATCAGAGTTAGAGATTTGAAACAACACGTCAGATGCAGATGAGATCAGCACTAGCGTGTGAATGGACAGGCAGAGAGTCCAGAAGAACGATGACGTGTCATTCACCACCTCATGCCTCAGGGGGCCCTGTCACCCTCCTGTCCTCAAACAAGCCCCAGCACTGTCTGCTATGGGACACCTTACTGTCACACAGCCCATACACAAAAACACAGTTGCTGATTTGTACCAAGGGTACAATACAAGTATTTACAATACTTCGAATTAGTTTGTGTTAAAAATGTTACATGTTACTTTGTTGCACAAATCATTCAATGAACATACATACTGTACACAAACAATACATACACACAGTCGTTTAATAATTGGTATATGACGTTTATTTCAACAGTTACAAATTAGAGGGACACTTTTATGACTGCTGTTTATCATAGATGTATATACTGACTAGAAGTCACCTCTGACGCTTCTGTCAATAGGAACAATGCGTCACCGAGGCCGCCATCTTGCGTCGGGGGAAGCCGCGTCTACTCTGCATTAGTTAACATTGGCAGAGATCTATAAACGATTAAAATCCCCTTAATTTGCTTAATTTTGAACCGATTTTCAAGCTGTTTGGTTTATTATAGACGTCAGACATATACTTAATTCATCTAAGTTCTATCATAAATATGTGATATATCATATACAATACAATACTTAGACACACCTACATAACTAATTAATTTGCTCTACAATGCACAAAACAAAAATCTTCAGGCCGAAAATGACAGCTACACAGTACGGTGCGGTCTTTGGCTCAAACCCCTCTCTCCTGACTGCTATTTTTGCCCATGACTGGCGCCTCTGTTTATCAATTGGGAATCTACAAACAAAACGAACCCAAAAGTCCATAGCCTTTTTTGTAGTGTACTTCAAGGGACATACATAGCCACGTGATAGCAGTGTAAATGGGCATTCATTCACCAGGGAGGACAACAGCAATAACTAACCATAGCAATAAAAGCATCCACACTGACCATTGACAAGCAAAGTCGAGCAAAATAACGTTACAGACTACAATGACACAACTGTGTGGACAAATTTCAAACATCTTACCATCATATTACATCGATCCTTCAGATCCCTGACACAAGATGGCGGCGATGTTGACGTATGCTTAGAGGTCCCAAGGCACATCTAGTAATTTTATCTATGGCTGTTTATAATGGCCGATATAGTCACAGAACTAGTTGGAGTTTCTCAAAATTGCCTTTAAAAAAGTTGCCTACTGTTCTAATGATACATAATTTGATATAGCTAGCAGTAACATGTATTATTAACGTATTTATCCTGCGTAACGTGGCATTTACATGGTTACCCAAGACGAAAGCACATTATAAATAAAAACATGGTAATGCTGAGATATGCGTACTGCAAGTGTTTTGGTCAGAAAGTGTTTTACTTGTAAAGAGTCGTTCTGTGTAGACGTTGCACTTTTATATTTTCTTTGTGGCTGGTTGCATGATATATACATAACAGATGGACGTTATTTCAGGTTGTTCCTATGTCTAAATATGCACCTCTTCCATCACTCATTTTGTTCTCTGTGTTAAAAAAAGTAACACATTTTAGTGTGTTAGTGAGCAGTGAATCATTTAGACTGAATCACCAATTGATTCAGAGCGTTTGGCTAACTTTGACTAAAGCATGGAAAATAATCTATCTTTGCTATGCTAAGAACGGGAACAAAATACAGGACACACGCAAGATTGCTGAAATACTGTGAGGTAATCTCTTGTTGGTAGGCCAAAGTGCGATAATATATACATGGTTTTTTGTATGCTATAGCTATTCAGTGAATCAAGTACTTTTTGTTATCCTTTACACTTTGAATTTATAGAAAATGTGTCGTCAGAACATGAATAAAACAGTGGATTAGCTTATGCATTGCACACAATGAACTGACTTCCCACGTGAACTGCATTGAATGGAACCTTGTGCTAACACTTGAGTATTGAGACTCGCTCTATAATTATCCTGTGTGATCTCCAATGAATTACATTTCCTCAGTAATGACATGATGAAAGCAGCTAAATAAAGAGCACAAGTACTGTTCATCTGACTTTTCTAAATGCAACAATATTTTTTCTCTCATAAGCTGGAGTCTTGAGAAATCAATTGTCAAGCTGCAGAAGCAGAGTGAAGTAAGAGGAAAGCCTGTCTGTGCCGTGAGAACTTTGTCAGCGTCGTACTGAGAGGTCTGAGAGGGAGGGCAAGAGAAAGCTTGACACTTTGTGTAGCACAGTGTTTTTAAAACCGAGTGTGAGAGCAGACAGGCTGCAGAGAGAGAGGTCGGCAGGGTCAAGGAGGGCAGGAAAAAAACTGATAGGAAATAAGTGTGCATGACTGAAGAGCACAAGGTGACAGGAGGAGGGAGGAGACATGCTGGGTAGGAAACCCAACTTTGAGGGCAACTGTAAAGTATGTTTTCGTAATATATAATAAAAAAGGTGATGCGTGTAAAATAAAAATGCAATACAGATCCTACATAGACAGAAATGGAACTGACACATTCAAGGCCCAGAAAGCAAATAAGGACATTATTAAAATAGTCCATTTGGCATTAGTGGTTCAAGAATACTTTGTGAATGCTCATCAAAGACATGTTTTCTTTGCACACAAAGGGTACTGATGTCACATGAGCTGTTTTAACAATGTCCTTACTACCTTTCTGGGCTTTGAACTTTTCAGTTGCATTGTATTGTCTATGGAGGATTTGAAAGCACTTGGATTTCATCCGAAGTATATTAATTTGTGCTCTGAATATGAACTTATGGGTCTTATGGGTTTGGAACGACACGAGGATGCATAAATAATGTCAGAATTTTCCTTTTTGAGTAAAATGCCACTTTAAAAAACAAGTACACTTTACAAAATCAAGGCAAGAGCATGAACGGTCATGGATTTTAGCTTTTTGCTGAGATTTATGTGCTTTTGAATATGCATCCTAATATTTTATGTTCACTAGGAAGGAGTGCAGGAGTGTAAACACATATGTAATTCCTTTTAACAAGGACAACTATGCAATTCCTAAGTCACTCAATCCAATCGGCATAATGAATTGTGAATGAATTGTACCCGGTTTTTAAAACACCCATGAACAATAATGCTAATGTATTATTAATGAACTTTAATTAATATGAATAATTAATCGCAAAACAGTTCTACCAGTTTTAGAGTTCAGCATCAACCTCTATAATGGTACACTGTGCCATTACTTCTAAACCCAGCGGGACAATTACACTCTTGACTCAGTGTTTGTCAGAGCATTAACCCTGTCTGGGTGGCACTAATGTGTCATTAAGTGGCTGCTGCATCCTGTTTACTGACTGTAGACGACTTGTCACCTACTGAACAAACTGTAAAAAAAACTAAGAGAAAAACAGCCTGCCACCTGTAAGCCACCATGCACTTATATGCTTTGGTTTTTTACATGCTTTATCTCAAACAAACAGGTGTGAATACTAATGACTTGATGGTCTTGAACTGTAGTCTCTGTTTGAATATGTGAGAGTGAATTCTTTCAAAGTAGGAAACAGCTCAATCCTTCCTGAGAATGGAGCAGGTGTTGATGTTTTATGTATAACCCTATTAGGAGAGCATATGAGACAGACTTGGCTAGACTTGGCTTATGGCCTAACATTCTGACAAACATGAAATAATCAAAAGCAGACTTGGAGCGCCGACATTTGTTCTGTTCTCCAGTGAAGAATTTCTGCCTTCTGTAGAACACAAACTTTAACTAATTTAAAAATTAATTCCAAGTCTGTTGTAAGATACTTGCAATCTCATACTTAAAGAATGTTGCAGATTTCTATAATGATTTTTAGTTCTTTTAACTTGTTAGCAGTTCATACGTAACAAGGGTTGTTATAGTTTACAAAAACTAATACCATTTAAAAGAAAACATTTTTGTTACTTAATAAAATGTAATATACAAAGCCTCAAACTTCAGCCAGTTGCCAAGGAAACAATTATGGTTTTTATTTTTAACATGATGTACTGAAATAACTAAATCATTATTAAAAATAACAAAACACACAACAAATTACTAAAACTTTAACTAAGATATAAAAATATAAAAGAGATATAAATATAAGAACAAATTCAGTCATTAACAAAAACTATAATGTAATAAAATAACCCTGGTCTGAGGTCTGTGTGTAATAAAAATAAATAAAAATAAAATGTGGTTGGTAATATTTGTAATACATAAATATATAAAGATGCTGTTATTTATTTGCCCAAAAATATAGTACAAATGTGTATTTGTTAAATATAATTACATAGTATTGTGTAATATTGCTAACTATTATTAAAAATCTAAATTATATTATTATTTTTATTATTATTATTATATATATTTTATTATTTTTAAATGCAAACTTTTATTGAATTGTTTAATTATTTATTTAGCTGTTCATTATTTAATACATTTTAAAATGTAATTAATTCCAGAGATAAAACCTTGATATGTTTTCTTTTCTTTAAAGAATACATTTTCAAATGAACGACATTTATTTATTTTTTATTTTTAAAAAAGTGCATAAAATAAAAATTGTATTTTTGTTTTATTAATGTCTTTACTTATAATTTGTGTGAATTAGCCTTAACAGAACAGCCATACATAAATGTGTTTGCATAGATTTCACAATATAGTTCCAAACAGATCTTTTTCAGATCAAGATAGCAGTTTGAATATTAACTCTTGTGCCCTCTACACTGCTCAGTTCTTTCTGATAAATTCCAAAGCAGGTTCAATGGAAACTGGCTCTGCTCTTTTTTAGAGAATGGCCTGACTTGCTGACCTCCCCAGGGTTAATAATACACTGGCAGTGTGGACACAGGATGCTGAAAATGCTTAGGCACACACACCGCTCCAATTGCCCGGATTATTCACTCATTTCCACACAGCCGGGGAATTATAAAGCACCCTAAGGTTGCATGCGCCAGCCTTGAAATGCAGGTGGTGTGTGTCTTGCTTTACCTCTGCACTCAGAATGTGTTTTGATTTTATGGCTCAGAGGAGGATGTGGCGTGATGACCTCAGCTCTTGACCTCAGGTCTTCTCACTCAAACGGACCGCACATAACAATCAATTTCTAATCATAACCCAAGAGTTAGCATAAGCTCTGACCTATGCATTATTCAGTTGAGGGACAAGGGCAAGCAATGAAAGGCCCTTACGCGCAAATCATGAATATTTAACATGGATCTTTTTTACCAATCTACAGCGACGCTTCTCTGTAACCACAGCGATTAAACAGAGTGTTGAAACAAAAAAGTGATGGTGTAGGAGTACTTATTAGTTTTAAGCCTCGATCGTCACTCGCACTTGTGCTGGGAACATGTCTGTCTATCTGGTTCATAACAACTGCTTGAGAGTAAATCAATACCAACAGGCTGAACAAGAGTCATGCAAATCATTATTTTCAGCCGGCAAGTATTTGAGGCACATGTCTGAGAAAAAGCACACGCTGCCTAGTAAACCATTTAAGAAAAACTCCATCCTGCATCTGCCAAGCTCATCAACATCACTTATTTTTTCCATGATGAAATATATGTCTGATTTAAAACTAACAACCATTCTTTGTATAAGACTTAAGACCCCCATAGCTGGAGCTTTGTAAAGAATTGTCAATAATACATTTTAGTTTTAATTAATTTGCATATGTTTTATTATATTTTATTTTCAGGTTATTAATTGACAATAACTTTTATAGTATACATTACAATATTAATTTTTGGTTTGGATTGACTGATTTATTTATTTATTTTTTTTATTTAATTTTTTTCATGTGATAAATTTTTAATAATACCAAGTTATATTTGAAACAATTATTATTTTTATTTTATATTATTTAATTTTGAAGAGTTTCCAGTGATGAAATTGCAGTAATAACATTGGCAATAAACATATATTTTATTTTATTTTTCATGAGTTTCCAATAACACTAACAATAGTATTTTTCTTTAATATGTTGAATTCAAACCAAAATATAATTTTTACAACACTTTTTCTTCTCCCTTGTTCAGTTTCTCTTAAATAATTCAGCACACTGATTTTCTCAGAATTAAAATCAAGCACTCACTGTTCAACACTAAAGAGTGCAAAGTCACCAGAAACACAGAAGTGGTCTAAAATTTCACCGCTGTCTGCAGCAGCATAGCACCCATTTCCTTTCTGTGCTGTGCACTCAACTTTACAACTCATTCAGCTATGTCATTTATCAAACAATAATGTTTTGAACGTTTTTGTCTTGTGTCACTGAATTAAAATAGATTAAAATGTATTGTGCAGCTTCCTCAGTTTTCTTCTGTCACTTGCGATTTAAGAGGAAATCTATTATACAGCATCAGCTGTACAGGACCTGGACTTCCTGTAACGGTAAAGGGAGCAGAACAGGTCAATAAATGCTGGTAATATCAATAACCCACAGGATATTGTCTTGTAAGGTCAATGAATGCAAGCTACATTTTTAGTTAATGTTGCAGACTAAAGGGAAACTGAAGACATGAGGTGTCAACCAACAGAAGAGCTTTACTCTTTTACCAAAATACTATGAATGTAATCCAAATCAGGGCTTGTTTGCTAAATAATTCATCATCAAAACATTTCACTTTGCATATTGCCATTGTTATTGTTGTGTTTTCGTCTATTCAGTACATAATTTTTTACTTATTGTGACCAAAGACTACACAAGTTTTTGCATGGCATGAAAAACTTATTTTGCAATGTTATTTCAAGATTTTTTTTTACCAGAAAATGTGTAAATAATCCCTATAGATTATGTGTGACCCATAACCAAATAGGGGGTCATTTTTATAACATTTTATGACATCAAGCTTTCAAATTGATATTTAGTTTGTTAGAATAGAACCATGTTTGGCTGAGAGACAACTATTTGAACATCTGAAATCTAAGGGGAGGGGGGCAAAAAAAATCATTTTGACCCATACAATGTAATGTTGGCTATTACTACAAATATACATGTGCTACTTACGACTGGTTTTGTGTGTCCAGGGTCACATATCATCATTTTAAGTAAGCTTTCAATTGATTTATAGCTACTAAAGACAAACACATACTGTACAGCTATCAGCGTTTACGTCCTTGCAGGATATATGGTGATCTCGCGCCACCTAGTGGTACAAAGAAGCCTCAGACTGAGAATCTTCAAGGAATGTGGTCTCATACGTCACCAGATTAATTATTCCCCAACTGACACATGTATGTGCAAAATAAAGATATCACTCTCAGAAAAAGGTATACAAACTTTCGGAAGGTACAAATACGTACACTTTAGCTGCTAATATATATTTATATTATACTTAAGTATTATGCATTTTTTAATGCCATTGGGGGTGGGGGTGGGGGGGGGGGGTAAATAAGGTACAAAGTCATACCTTTTGTGGCTAGCTATCGCCTGCTTTGTATAATATTGTAATATTGTAGTAAAATACAGCTTCGTTGGAGTAAATATTACACATACAATATAATCATATAATTTCTGTACAAAAAAAACCCTAATTAAATAAATACTCTGTACGTGCATTCGATGAGCCTTTATGTTGTCTGAGCACAGAAAGGTGAGGTGAAACACCAGGCGGCGCTGTTGCTCTGTTGTGTTTTGTTTCAGACTCGTGCTTTGGTGCGCCGGTGCACTTACATCAACAGATGATCTGCTGCCTGCTACAGTTGTTTGACCGTAACCAAGGGCAGAGAAGAGCACTTCAGTCTCCCACTAACTGTGATGGAATATGACAGTTTATAGAAATACGTGTGGATTCACAAAAACGTCTGAAACACGGAGCCCCTGGGTGAGTACACTTATCTGAATTACGTTGCTTGCACTTAAATGCCTTCAAGTGTCAAAAATGTGCAACAGGTTATTAGAAACACCATGAAGTCAATGCCTGTTTTAAGGCATTTTAAGTAATACTGTAATTATTATTATTATTGATATTTTTGCTTTTAATGCACCATTTCTAATAACAAGTTAGATTCCAAAAAAAAACGTTTGCATATTGGAGCTCTTAGTTTCAGTTAGAGAATATAAGAGTTTATTTGTTTACTAATCAGATTTTAGAGGAATGTGGGTGCAACTGTTATTGAGAAGGACTGATCCTTTCAAGACTGAAACCTTATATTAACTTTTACTTTTTTTTTGTTTATTTTGTGATGAGCAAGGACTTTGTGATATACTTTTTAGTCAGCTAATAGGAAAAAGATCCATATAATGCAAATGCTATTGTTTGTTTTTGTGATCAAAGACCATTTTACAGATTGTTATTGTTGTATATAGACATGTAGATACATAACTACATGATAAATGTGAGTTTAAGACCACAGCATTTGTGTTGCTCCAATATGGGTTTTATGATGGTCACTCTTATAACTTGAGAGTGTTGAGGCTTATGGCTTATGTTTTTTTTTTTTTACCACAGATTGTGATTTATCCCTTTAAATGCAAATGCCACTCAATTTTCCTGGTGGCATGAAATGGAAAAAAAAAAGACGTTGTGTGGGAAGGTGTCGAAATCAGTTATTGGAGGGTTTGTCAGTGCAGATTCTTTTCATTTATGTCACGTTAACCTTTATATAAAAGGAACCAATCAAATCAGAAACACTGCCAGTGAGTATTTTACTAATATATTAAAGTGACAGTAACTTGCCAAGAGTTATGGGTGTTTAATGAGGTAAATCCTTATTGAATCTTATAGGGCTACCTGTAATATGTTGGTTTAATATATTTTTTATTTTTAAAAATCATGTTTTTGTGTCATTGTCCTTTGTTGAATAGTAAATCATCCAGCATCTGATGGATTACGTCTGGGTGCGGTTTAAAGTATAACATGTTTATTAATGTTTATTCACAAATAGAGTTTGAGGTCCCAGTTAATTTAATGCATTTGTACAAGCAGGAATGTTCAGATTCCGTTTTTTAGAGTAGATCTATACGCTTCAGACCGTTAACTATGTTTGAAATCCCTTGAGGGAACATTGAACTCTTAGATCTTATGAGACAAAATTAGTGAAATTTAGTGTTGTGTCACATGGCATCTGTTTTCATACTTCAGCTCAGCTGTGTTTTGGGGGGAGCTGATGAAACGAGTGCATGTTCCAGTTTGATTTTGAAGTTTCATAAGATTAGTTTTTTTTAGATAAATAATGTGTGTTTAGATTAATTGCATTATATTAATTAATGCATTGCAGAATAATTGCATAGATTTGGAAAGGTAACAGAGTTGACATTTACAGTTTGACGTGCCTTGTGCTCAAGATGATAAAACAATGTTGCTTCATAGAAAAATAATAGTAGTGTTTTTATTTTAGTGTATACTTGTCCTGTTAATCGTTTACCATACAATTTCACGCTAACAGGGTTGACATTTTAAGATTGTCACCTACAGGCAACCATGAAAAAATCACAGATAAATTGGTAAAAGCAAGAAACTTTAATTTCCATTAAAATGTACTTACTGAAAGTGTCAATTATGAAATAATAGTGCATTATAAACGCATGTATACAGTATTGTATGATGGTAACAGGATTGACAGACAAATAGAGACATTACTAAGGATTTGGAATTATAAAATATGCCAATTAAAAATTAAAAATATACAAACAAAATTCTAGATCTAAATTCTAATATACAAAAATAATTATATTATAAGATAAAAAATAATAATGTGCTTTTGTGTTCTCTCACAAAGCTTTTTTTGAGATTACATATTATATATTATTATATTTTTTTCTTTTGCTCAAAGAATACTAAACTTTGATACTGCACGGTTTCTTGGGTGAACACAAAAATTTGCAAGTGACAACAAGAGCATTAAAGTGCCCTTATTATGTGTTATGAAAGGATCATATTTTGGTTTCGAGAGTCCCAAACAACAGGCAAGGTCAAAAAACACTTCAGTTTTCTTATAATGTATAATGTACCTTATTTGTTCAATGACTCCCAAATGATTCGTTCAATGATTGATTTTTCCAGTGATCAGTGGATTTCATTTAAAGCAGTGTTTTTGAGCTTTTAACCTTCCAAAAGCGGCACATAGTAGCAACAAATGAATAAGCATTTTCATTCAGACCAACATAAAAAAAAGGCCACATGCTAATGTTTCATGTTGACATTAAAATGAAATGGCTTGGGATTTGTTTTTAAGAACGGCTCGTTTTAATAATTCAGAGTTGACTCTTTTTTGAGAGACAATAAAGTTATGCACTTCTCACATTTTAAACTTTGCAGGATGTTTTCATTTGCTTAGTTGTTACACACTGCTCAGAAGCTCATTTTCAAAAATCCGTAATAAGAGCACTTTAAAATACTTTATAATATTCATAAAAAAAATACATATCTCATATATCATTTCATATTCTTTTTCATCATCATGTCTTAGGGCACTCAGCAATATTCTGTGTTGACACATAGTAAAAGCCGCCTAAAGATGTTGATAGTTACAGTAATTAACAGATATGCATAACGAGGGAAACAAGGGGCACCTGTTTTGCCGAAAGACCCTTCAACTTTGTCCTACACAGGAATCATGTGTAAATCAGCTGTCCTCTCTGTGTAGCCATTTAGAATAGCCTGTTTTGTTTCAGCGTGTTTGATAGAGGGATATAATAATCATGTGGCTCTTTTGAAACGAAAGCAACAGAACAGGAAAGAAGCATCCAAGCTGTCTCTGTAATACCCACTTGAGCCTCCCAGCTGGGCAAATACATCACACGCTTCCAGTGTTTACTCTGTGAGAGCTCTCTCCACTTCTGCGTGAGTTACAGCTCCAGCACCACAGGCACAGGGTGTGATTTGGCCACTGTGGGTATTAACAGTGTGATGATGGAGTGCATGCACTTTGTGTTGAACTTTTTCTATCTTCAGAGCCTTACCTTCAATATTTGATGTGTTTTGAGGGTATAATAAGACATATGACTTCAATTTAGGCCAGTATTTTTTAACCTTTTTTGTTTTAAGGCTCAATTACTCCTTTGACATCAAATCTGAAATGTGTTTGCAAAAACATCTATAAAGTCTATAAAGTGTGAGGAAAGTTATATTAACACACACACGCACACAAATGAACAGCTTAGTAAAATAATGATCTATATATATTTAGTGCTGTCAAATGATTAATTCCATCCAAAATAAAGTTTTTTCTTTACAAAATATATTTGTATGTACTGTGTATATGTATTAAGTATAAATACAAACACATGCATGTATATATTTAATGACAATATGTTATGTTTATATATTAAATATATTTAGATATAATATCAAATATAAGAAAATAAATATATAAATGCATTTACATGCAAATACTTTAAAAATATATACTGGATGTGTGTGTTTTAATATAAACATAATTAATAAACACAGCATAAACACATATGTTATGTAAAGAAAAACCTTTATTTCGTATCACGATTAACCATTTGACAAGACTAAATAAATATTCCAAATATATTCATATTAACAATTTTACTGTTAATATTATTTTTAAGCATTATTTTAGAATGTTAATATTATTATTTAATACTAATTTGGTTATCCATATCAATATTTTATTGTCCTATTTTTTTTTTTTTACATACAAGCGTCTGCTCAATGCATAACATGGCAAGAAAAATGCAGAGAAGAGTCACTTTCCAAATTTTACAATTCATTTTATGAGTACTGCTAGCAAATATAAATATATATATATATATTATATATATAAAGCAAATATATAAATACATGTATTTTTCCCCATAAAATTAGCACATAGTTCATTAGAAACTCTAATATTTTTTAGGTTCTAATTTCCGTCACACAAAATGTTGACTGACAGCATGCAACGATTATTTCTTGTGAGCCTGTTCTTTTTCTTAGAAAGGAAGATGGTCAGACACTCATCATGGCTCATATTTACTTGTTATATCCCACAAGCCTGTGTTTCATTTACAAACGTGCTGATGGTTTAGTCTCAGTGCTCTCACTTTGAAGCTCATGCTGAAAAAATATGATTGAATTTGGGATGTGAGAACACAAAACAGTTGTGTTTATCCCACAGGAGAGGGACTGTATTGTCTTGTGTGAACAAAACCCCATCTGACCACTTCCATACAGATGACCAGTGATGGCCACAGCATCAGAGTAAGAACCACCTCAAAATATTTTATTACGTATAAAAGTATTGATCTTATCTGTTTGCAAATAATTGGCTGCATGTTTTTGTCTACAGTTCAGTGGGTAAAGACGCTTCGAAGATAACGCTGTCTATCGTCCTGGTGACCATCATTATATTGACTGCACTGGGTAATTTGCTTGTGATGGTGGCTCTCTGTAAAGACAGACAGCTAAGGTAATGCTATCATATATCTACATTTAAATTCATTGGGTCAGTGGACATTTTTGATGTTAAAATAAATATAAACTATTGGCTAGTTCACTCAAAAATGTCTGTCATGAAATACTCACCCTACTTCGGAAGACATTTTTTTGATGAAATTGTTTAATACAGTTATTTTGTTTTCTTTGCGCACAAAAGTATTCTTGTAACTTCATAATATTATGGTTGAACCACTGATGTCACATGAACTATTTCTGGACCTTGAACAGGGGTCTTGCAGGGAATATCTTAATTTGTGTTGTCGAAGACGAGAGCGAGTAATTATTGACAGAAATGTATATTCTTGGGTGAACTATCCCTTTAATAACAGCCAGAAGTGTGATTAGTACTGAACTCATTCTATAATTGCAGGTACATTTGGTGTCCCCGTCTGTCAACTCTGTTACCTAGGTAGACTTACAATGGAGACAACAGTGTAACAGAATTAACATTTTTCTTTCACTTTTTCCAAAAACTCCACTTGCTGGCATAAATGCTAAGAAAACATGACACTAAGGAAAACATGCTTAAAAGACTTTTAAATAACCCAATGTGAGATCACTTATAAATTTTGTTTCCTTTTGATATTGTGGTATGAGAGTTGACGTTCTGAAAATCTCTTGGCGTTTTTCATATTTTCTCAGAGAGAGCACCGATACTTTTTTGTGCTTCAGATCTTATCAGTGAGTGAAAGACATCGTTACCTGTAACTTACAAAATTTTAGGAGATAATTCCACCATTTTAATGGAAAAATATGGTGTGGTAACAGAGTTGACACGAAATTTGGGGACACACTTTTTTACTAAGATTTAAAAAAAAATAATAATTTAATGTTGTAAAATTGAGTAAGTAACTATTTAGGGCTTTAATAAATAAAATGGATAAACTGTTGCCAAAAGAAAAGTACTATAAAATTATCTGATTAATGAAACATTGATACACTGACTAATGTAGACAAGAAAAAATCATGATTTTTAGCTATTTGACACTTTTAAAATACATTATTGTATTGTTAATGACTGCACATCTTGCAATTCATAAAGAACAATAATTAATAAATTAAAAATAACAAAAAATCGAACCATTTGAAAAAAAAAAGTATAAAAATAATGACTTTTTATTTTTTATTAAATAATGAGTTATTTCATCATTTGCTGTTTCAGAGTGTGCACACGCTTCATGTGTACGCGTAGAGAACCGAGTCAGAAAAGCATGCAAATGAAATGTTTTACCGGCAAGGCTTTAAAGCACATGCAATTAATGCACTTTTGAGATTGCGCATAAGTGCCGTAAGTGTAACTCTACTGCTGATGTAACTTTTGATGTAAATGTATGCCGCATTGTACAGAACATTGATACGGCTGATGCAGCTGATAGAACGTGCGCTGCAGCACGATATATTTCTTTGAAAGCTGATCGTAGAGACATTTTAATCATCTACCATCAAAAATCATATTACACACCCCCTAACTACCAAATATAATCAAGCTCACACACACAAATAAACACAACAAAATCACTTTATGCAGATGTGTTATTATTATGCAAAACTGTATCGCACGCGTGCTACAGAGGTCAATTTTTCATCGACAGATCAGTTTTTTCATACTGTTGCACGTGCACCATGTCGCATGTCTGTTCAACTCTGATTATGCACACAAATACTTTTATTTTGGATGCAATTGATCGCGATATATCGTGGCCCACCACTACTAGTTTCCTGTAACTATATGGCAGGGTAATAAAACAAGATGTGATAAAACAGCACATAAATTTTATTAATAAAATCGAAAAACTTGGAACTGGAAATGCATCATAGTCTGTGAGCTTAATCGTAACAGCTTAAACGTGAGTATTTTTTGTGTATAGACACTAAAACATTTTCTGCTGTAAACTAATGTTTATTACTGTTGTTGTTTGTTAATTTATTGTTATATATATAGGAAGAAGAAGACCAACTTCTTCGTTGTATCACTGGCGTTTGCAGACCTCCTAGTTGCCCTTGTTGTGATGCCGCTGGCAGCCATAGAGCTGACCACAGGGTGGAAATATGGAGATATGTTCTGCTTGGTCCGTACCTCACTGGACGTGCTGCTAACCACTGCATCTATTCTGCATCTGTGCTGCATTGCACTGGACAGGTGAGTGCGTTCATGAGGCTAATATAGAAACAAAAAATGACTAATATTGTTCTACACAAATAACTGCTTGTGTTGCCATGGCAATATTGAGAATAGAGGTCTTAAATTAGAACATGTTATCATCTGCGTAATAGTTTTGGGACTGCAGTTTTCTTTGCTAGATTTGATTACATGTTTTTTCTCTCTAAAACCCATTTGGTTCATATAATTTTATTCCTACATATGAACATTAACAGTCAAATAATTTAAGATTTTCTAATAAAGTCTTTTAAAGGGATAGTTCATCCAAAAATTTTAATTATCCTGTCTTTTACTCACCTTTGAAGCGTCTTAGGTGTATGTGACTTTCTTCTTTCAGACAAATTCAAATCTGAATTATAATAAAAATTGTTCAGACCCCTCCAAGTCTTTGAATGAGGTTTCGAAAGACATGAAATTCCGTGTATGTATTCAGAATAAAACGTCCCCCATGTGGCTCTGGGGGTAAATAAAATCCTCCTGTGGCAAATCCATGTTTTTTTTTGATAAATATCCATATTTCATTTTGTAAGAAGCACTTTTCTCTCACGGGGAACCCGGAAGCAGTTCAGGCAGATGACGTAAGACACAATGTGTCACGTGATTAGTGATGAGCGCGAAGAGAGAGCAAAGACAAATGCTAGTCATTAATTATAAGCACAAACCGAGGATTTGTGAAGGACCATGTGGCAATAAAGCCTGGCGTAATGGCTGTTAAATTCCTCTTTGCATCACAGGAATAAATTATATTCTAAAATATATATTTCAATAAAAAACTGTCATGTACAATTTTATTAACATTACTGTTTTTTTTCATCAAATAAATGCAGCCAACATAAGAGATGTATTTCCAAAAACAGATTGATCATTTCAATCTTTGGGATTTATTTATTCATACAGTTTATTGACTGTTTTTCCTCTAAAACTGCAGGATTTGCATTTTGGCATCCAGAGGCGCTCTGAAAGGTTTAAGCCCTGTAATCATGCGTAACCAAATTACAATGTGCTACAGTGCTTTTCTGCTACCCTGCTGTGTTATATGCAAAGATGATTTCCGGCTTGTATTGTTATGTCTAATTTATATTTTGTCCGATTCCTAATTGTTATGTTTCTTTGATTGTAAAGATGTGTTTTATGCCCAACGATTCACGCCCAGAGTGAACTGTACATTCGGAAATGCATTGGCAAAAAAAGAAACACATAGTTTATGTCTTGACACACACTCCAGGGGTTTGTCAGCGTGTCTGCTAATTATGTGTAATTTGCTGGATTATGTATGCAGATTTTCTCATGCTCACACAGCTCTCTTGGCCCGTAAGAGAGCAGCTGTGATTTATGCACCGCACCTGGTCCGTATGGCAGTAACATGACTCATTCTTCTCTCAAAGCCTCTCTCTCTCTGTTTTGAGTAACATATTCTGTTTATCTATCCCACTGTGTCACCAAGTCCTTTCTCCATCCGTATGATTCCCATGACTCATGATATCTTTGCTTCTACAGTCTCTTAATGAGCGTGTATTTTCTGGATGTACATATTTCACAGCATTAGCTTTTCGAGGAAAGATCAGCAGACTCATCTGGGTATATGATTGTACAGTATGTAGGGATGTATTGATTACGAAAGACACTGTACAGGCAGTATCCATGAATCATTCTTGTGGTGTTCTTGGGCAGGTACTATGCGATTTGCTGTCAGCCTCTGGTCTACAATAACAAGATGACACCTGTGAGAGTCTCACTGATGCTGATTGGATGCTGGCTCATCCCCATTTTCATCTCTTTTCTTCCCATTATGCAAAGTTGGAATACCATTGGAATCGAGAGCTTTGTAAGTCTTTTTGCTAGATTTGTGTAAAACAAAAATTAAATGCCACAATAAAAGGGTAAAAAAAATTGGATTGTATGTAACTATTAAAAAAATGTCAAATTTGATTGATTGGCTGTATTGTACAGAGACTCTAAATGATGGTACTTCTTGGGTAATAACATTTTAAGGAATCTTACATTTATGGTAATTAAAATATTAACCAAAACATATTTTACAAAATTCAATATGGATTCTACAAATTACACTGATCAAAGGTTGGAAGTCAGCATTTATAATATGTTTTAGTATTCGAAAAGGATGCAATAAAATGGTTTAAAGTGTTGGTACTTGTACATAGCTCCAAACAATATGTATAAATATATATTTATATTTCAAATATCCATTTTGTAGATTTTGAAAAAAACTTAAACTTTTGAACAGGAACAATTGTGAAAATTAGTTGTATAAAATTATGTTGTATGAATTTATTTCTTAGATGAAGTCAAGACCTCAGGTGGTAAATCAGTACAATATTGGTTATTAATAATATTTTTTTAAAACCTTTTTTTATTAATGTCAGTATGGTTTATTATATACAGGCCAATACTGGATATTTCACTGTGGCTGCTTTTTTTATTATACATGCATATATGAGTGTGTGTGTGTGGCTGAGCTTTTATAGTATCTAACAATAATTTTAGCCTAATCTAAGGTTAATTTCTGGTAAATGTAATCTTAAGCAACATATCCACTGTTAATACTGTTCATTCACTTATAGCAATTAAAATGACAAATTTTAGTTTTTAGCGACAAAGCAGTATAGAATTGCAATATCAACCATTTATGAGTTATCAACCATAAGTTTTTGGTATTTAATTTTAATATGCATCCTTCATTTATTCTCTGTTTTTTGATTTCTCAGATCGAACAAAGAAAATCCAACTTATCTCGTAATTCGACTTCTTCATCTGTCATATGTGTCTTCATGGTGAACCGACCCTATGCTCTGGTGTGTTCGGCCGTGGCCTTCTACGTGCCTTTGGTGCTAATGGTTCTCGCATATCAGCGAATCTATGTCACCGCTATGGGACACGCTCGGCGAATCGGCTCGCTGCATAGGGCCGGCTCAGCCCCTTCTTCAACTTACCCCAACCATGATCAACATGGCTCCAACCGCATTAAGAATGAAACCAAGGCGGCCAAGACACTGGCTGTGATCATGGGCTGCTTCTGTCTGTGCTGGGCGCCCTTCTTCGTCACCAACGTGGTGGATCCCTTCATCAATTACAGTGTGCCCTTGCAGATGTGGACTGCATGGCTCTGGTTGGGTTACATCAACTCGGGCTTGAATCCGTTCTTGTATGCTTTTCTGAACCGGGCTTTTCGGAGAGCCTTCCTTAGGATCCTGTGCTGTGGAAATGAGCACTATGCCCCGCAGGGGGGCTTCAGTCCGAGCAGACGGCACTCAGAGTCTGTCAACGGAACCTCCATTTCTCTCAGGTACAGTTAGTCCCCTTGAACACACTGAGCTTTCAGAAATGAGTTCTGAGAGAAAAGAGATGAAAGACAACCTTAGATGAAAAGTGCACATAAGAATGTTGGTAAAGGGCTCTTGATGGAAATTTCTGGTCAGACACACTGCATCATTATTAGGTCATTTTTCTTTATAATATAAGGCCATACATATATACAAAAGTAAGTACATATATTAGTGCTGTCAAATGATTAATCGTGATTAATTACATCCAAAATAAAAGCTTGCACACATAAATATATGTGTGTGTGTACTGTATATTTACTTTGTACAGTATATATAAACACACACACATGCAGTATATATTCATACTAAATATGCACAGTATGCACACATTTATTGTATAAACACAAAATTTAAAGTACACATACTGTATACACTGTTCAAACTTTGGGGAGTTTTTTGTAAGAGTTTTTGAAAGAAGTCTGCTTACTACATTTTTTTAATCAAAACATTAAGTGTAAAACCAGTAATATTTGTAAAAATATTTAGAATATGTTTTAAAAAGTAATTTATTCTTTCAAAACTGATTTTTCTAAATCATTACTTCATTCTTCAGTGTCACATGATTTTTCAAAATCCTTCTAATATACTTGGATCCAAATAAATATTGCTTATTATTATCAATGTTGAAAATGGTTGTGCTGCTTAATAATTTTATGCAAACTGCTACATGTTTACATCTCATTGATTTTATGAGGCTTTATAAATTAGGCATTATAAATGTATTTATCTGGTTTGATTAATTTAATACATCCTTGCAGAAAAAAACATATGAATTTCCTTTAAAGAATGACTGACTGATGTTTGAACAATTAGCAATTTTTGACGTTGAAAAAAGGACAATGGTTGGTAAACCTGCCCCTCTCACAAAATACATAATGTAAAATGCAACTGCAATGTGCCAATATAACTAATCAATAATAATTATTTTAATGGTTTTATAATGTACGTGCCATAGTGTAAAGTAGTGTTAATGTGCAAGCCTCAGTTCTGTACATTATGTAACAAAGGGTCCGCTCCTTATTATCCTTGACCTGAAAAATGCTAAAAATGTTAGAAATGATAATGCCACAGTAATCTTAGTCTACCTCAGACATTATCATAAAAATTATCTTTATAAAACCCATTTAGAAACATGCTAATACCACGGAGGCTTTTACAAGACACTTAAAAATGACATAATCAGCTGGAACATGCTCTGTAACTTTGAAAGTGAAAAGCTGTGTTTAGCCGCAAGAGCTGGTAGAATATTCAGCATCGAGTCTTTCCACGATTCCAGTTGTTTTTCTCCTCATAGTTTCAGACTGTTTTAAGTGAGCTCTGCCATTACTAAGGCAATTACCCTCACACTGGTTTTGCATAAGTATAGATGACATCACATTGTGGCTCCCGATCAAAACAAAAGCACATGGTTGTGACCATGCAATGTTCATCGCTCTGAAACTTTATGATCTGCGTAAAACAACAGAGGCATTTTAAATACACCACGATTTATTTTTCCCATCTTTTATTTGTACATTTCTATTATTTGTGTGTGTTTTCCACCCCAGGCAAATTAATTACTTCATTGATGTTTTGACTCTTTAGACCAGTACTCTGAATGTCTACGCTCCGTGGTTTGTCGTCTAGTCCTAACAAAATACTTGCAGTTTTATGCACCAATATAATGGGTGTATCCTTATGATTTGCTTTGCTACAATGATGTTTTGTAAATTACTGTAAAATGGCTCTAGGCTAACCATGATATTTGATTAGCATGAGTAGTCTCCTTTTTTTGATTTTAGTGTGCTGCAAAGCCCTCGGCCAGTCATGCGGCATCTTATTTCAAGTATTATTTTGCTGTATATTATTCAGGATGTGGTTTGATATTTATATTAATTAAACTAACTAACAATTTTTTACATATAATTTGTAATAACAATAGTTTTTTCTATATTTGATGGTAGAATTGTATTAGATGAGCCACAGACGCAGCTTAATTCAAAGCATCTGACACACCCCATCTAGTATTTTGAGGGAAATAATTAATTATAATCAAATAACAACATGTTTTGACTCATAATTTTAGCGGCTTATTTTAAATCCAGATTAACTGATGAAAAGTCAGATTAACTAAAATAAACCTGGGGCCTGTTCCATAAAACAAGTTTACCAAATAAGCCAGGTTTATTTCAGTTAGTCTGACTTATTGCCAGTT
>JAUCMT010000051.1:4744006-4770573 GCA_032357475.1 Enteromius thamalakanensis
TCGTTGGATGAGATGCGGAAGAAATAATCCTACTCACAATAGCGATATAAGTATAAAAACCGGACGAATCCCTCGAATTATATCATCTGATCGATGTCTTGAGGTGTGGCAACCGTAGTATAACGGCCCGTCGTCAATTATTCCTTACATAAACCCCGCCAGGGTAATTAGGACGCAGAAGAGGAGTGAAAGACATGAAATATTCATTCTAGTTAACCAGAGAATTGCTTAGCTTTAGCTAAGACCAGAAAAAACGGTCATTTACAATGTAGAAAATAATCAAACTAGCGAACGGATGATCGCTGCAGCAATGTATGATGTAGTAAAACTGGGATCGTCTGAGGTCGTTTTCTCTAAAGCTGAGAAAAATTACGATATATAGCAGCGGTTACAGAATCCACTCGATCGGAAGTTTTGAGGGACGTGAAGCACAGTGTTGCGAATTTAGCAATTTTGCTGCTTTTTCTAAAATCTAGCTATTTTTAACATTTATTTGACGACAAGTGACACAAACAATTAAAAGGCAAATTTTCCATGTAAATTACACAAAAAGAGGAAACCAAAGACGCCAAAATAATCGGACTAAAAGATGATCGCTGCAACAGTGTATATCACTGTAATAAAACTGAAATCATCTGAGGTTGTTTCCACTGCTGAGAAAAATGATGATAGACAGCAGCAGTTACATCGGTATGAATTAAGATCACGAATACATGAAAGTAGCAGCAATTTCAGTTAGGACGTAGTGATATATGTGCGTACTTGAGACATTGAAAGTGTTCAATGTATCACTGCAATATTGACTGTAAATAGTGGATCATCTTCGCTTGCAAAAGTTTTGCTTTTACCTGGAAGAGCAGATATGGAATCAGAAATGAATATTCCAGCAAGCCACTTAAATACAAGTATATTTTTCTTCATTTTATCTTCTCTTTTTCTGATAGCTTCTAGCTAAGGACAGAAACGAGATGAGGACAGAGATCAGTCAAAGAAGAAAGCTTTGAGAAAGACAGGCTGCTCTTTTTACAAAGTTTTCAAAGCTCAAAGCCTGCCTGGCCTGTTGTAGGAATCTGTTTTGGCATATGGGGAGAATTATTGGACATTAGGAGTATAATGTAGCTCATAAAGGGGGGAACTCTTCTGAACTGGATTACTGATCTTATCAATCTCGGTCTTATTATAGAACAGTTCATGAGAAAGGCCTGAAAAAGGTTTGAAGGCATGCCTGTCGACCCAAAGGGTTCCTCTTTTCTTCTGGGAGATTAATAATAGTTAGAGTGCTAACTGCAATATTGTTTAAAGTTAATTTTTTTATTAGAACGTCTAAAAACATCTGTCAGCAATATAATTTAAAGAGATAGCTCATCGATAAATGAAAATTTCCTTACCCTCATGTTGTTCCAAACTTGCATGAGTTTCCCTTTAAAAAGTCAAATCTTCCTAGATTTTTGAAGACTTTAGAAAAGTTCATATTTTAGTATATTATCCACCCCATTACATAATGACAACGGACAAATTGCAGTCCTGCTGCATAGAGTTGCAAAGGATTGTGTGAGTAAAAGCTAACAAGGTTTAAATTTTTGACAGCTGATTTGATAAGCATAATTTAATCAGATTTCACTCTGACATTCAAGGTTAATCTCATTTTATTCTGGGCACCAGAAGCACAATTACTTTCTTATAAATCAACATTCAGTTACAAAGCAAATGTATCAGTTAAAAAATTACATTTCCATTCGAACCAAATGAATTTGCTTATTGCATTGTAGAACTTTGTACCAATCTATGTGAACATGAAATTATGTGTATTTTTAGGTACATATACAGCAGTCTCACCTTATTCAGACTGTCTAGTACATTACAGTAATATATGCAATTATGAGTTTACATGTTCTGATTTTATGTCTAGCAGTTCTGACATTTTTCTCTGAATTATGAGAACTGTGAGTTGTACACTGGCCCTCAACGAATGTGTTCAATATAAAATATTGTTGTATGCTCAAGACCTGTGTTAAATGATTCAAATGATTAATTTGTCTTTTTGTTTACAATGGTAAACACTTCATTGAAACAACATGAGGTTTTAGGTTTAATTAATTTTGAACTATCCCTTTAACAAAATTTGCATGTACTTGTGCAGTACACTGAGAGGTCAAGTCTTGCGTCAAATTTTAAGAAGGTAGGAAAGCCAGTTGGAGAGATGAGAAAGTGATGAGGAACTTAGTGAGCTTGTGGCTTGTGTGACAGTCAGGCTGAGAATTCCTCAATCGTACCCTGCCGACCTTCAGCCAAGATTCGCTCGAGTGCAGCTCACATGAGTCAATCACTCTATACTCCCCCGGCATACTTGAACCCAAGACACATTCGTTCAGCTCCACCAGACAGCTGTTGTTGTGCTGTATCATGGTTAAATGAACAACATGCTGAGGACAGAACCCTGTGGAGCCCCATTCATGCAAGACAAACGGGATGTGACACTCATTCTGTCCGTGTTGAAGAGTTTTGTGGTGCGCAGCTTAAATGCGTGATAATGTGCGACTGTGTAGAAGTTCTATCCTGAGAAGATCTGCAGCGAGCTTAGGTTCACCGAAACCTGCTGTAGTGCTGAGATAATGCAGATCAAGTGCTAGTTTTAGAGTTTCTGTCCCAGTTGCAAACAGTGCCAGAAATTACCTTTTTAGCTTTTAAGTCCATGTGAATGCACTCACTGCTGTTTCTAGTTTTGAAGTCTGCATGAGCTTTATAAATCAGATATTAGTATGGAATATAGACAACATACTTAAAGTCAAGAATTTAGAACAGTCATCATTTATATTGTAATGCGACAGAGTTGCATAACAATGTTTTAAAAGAAATTAATATTGTTATTCAGCAAGGACGCATTAAATCAAATGCTGTTTTTGTTTTATTAATCATGAAATAAATCAAATAAAAAATAAATAAATAAAATAAGCAGCACAAATATTTTTAATAAATAACAAGAAATGTTTCTTGAGCCCCAATATGATTTCTGAAGCACGGACACTGAAAATGCAGCTTACATGAGTGAATTACATTTAAAATATAGAAAGTTAGAAAACCATTAAGTTAATTTGTAATAACGGATAACATTTTTACTGTATTTTATTCAAATAAACCTAAAAATCGTACTCTTTTGCAGTAATGTATGTGTTCTGTATTAGCAAAACATTAAAAATGAATGTAAATCAACCCTATTAGGACGAAATTTGGACGAAATCTGCCTTTTTTATAATTAATAATTAGTCACAGATGTTAATCTAAATGGCAGCTGTAACACAGAACTGAGCATTGTGAAAGTTTGCTTTTTGACTCTTAATGGATTAATTATTAATTAACATAATTGTGCAAAAACTCTTCAACATGGTTTAATTAGATGTTAATGGATGTCTAAATTTGGTCATTTGATTGACGTACAAGTTTTTTATGAAACCATTAAGAGGGATCCTTTGAAACCACACTTTCTCTAAAGCTCAAACTAATCTAAGAACAACTAAAAAGTGCACTGACGGATTGAAGCCATTAGGGATTCCTACATATCTTAGCTGAAGAATAACTTTTGATGTTTCTAAGACATAACAGGGATATTTAGAAATTGCATATCCAAAGTCCGTCTCGAAAAGCTCTATATATGTTCAAAGAATCTATTCCTGTTATGTTAGATGTGTCTGGTCTATTATCTTTCTCCTGTTCACATCTGCTTTCATTCATTGACATTAACAGTATACATTCCTTTTCTTAGAAAACCTACAGCAATAAAAAAAAAGACATTTTCACTGAGCTGCATTTTGCGTAGATTCCAAGTAGGCTTATTCGCTTCTTTCCATGCAGCCAAGCAGAATCTAACGGTATTTCTGTTTGTTTTTGTCTTCAGATTGTCATTTCTTCAAAACCGAAGGTACAGCGACAATTCCCACCGATTTCTGTCATGTGAGCTAGAATCTCAGGAGTCTGTTGGTGCATCATAGCCAAGAGTTCAATGCCTACAGATGAAGCCTGAGGAGAACATACAGCCTACACAGGAAATACGTGTCAAAACATGAGACTTTGTTGCATTTTCCTTTTGATGAGAAATAACAAATCACAAAGATAGTTTATAGGTCTTTTTTGCAGAACTTAGATTATGCAGGTATTTTATCAGACAGCCTCATGAATGCAAAATGTCCAGGAATGTTCAAGGAGAAGGTTTGAAAAGCACAGTAAAGGAAAAGAAAGCAAGGAAAATAACACTTTCAAATAAATAATAACTGAATATTTATTCACCATCAGGTCTTACAAAAAGACCATCACTTGCTCACAAACGGATCCTGTGCAGGGAATGGGTGCCATCAAAAAGAAAGTGTAAAGTGGTCCTCCAGGAACTGAACTGGACCACTGGCTTGTAGAGCTATCTCCAACCTAATTAGACATACCTGAAGCAGCTAATCAGGGTCTTTAGGCAAATCCAAAAGTGGTTGGAGCTACGTTCTGCAGGACACAAACCATCCAGGACCTGAGTTTGATTAGTCTTTTAGGTTATAAAACATGCATTTGTTTCTCACAAACATCTGGCTTCCACTTTTTATGATGTTAATTGATGAACTGGAGATGTGTGGATTACTGGGTTGTTTTTATCAGTTTAGACTCTTATTCTGATGGCATCCATTCACTGCAGAGGATCCACTGATGAGCGAGTGATGTAATGCTGAGATTTTTCTAATTTGTTTAGGAGAAACAAACTCATCTTCAGCATGCAGCGTGAGGGTGACTTTAACATCTAGGCAAACTATTTCTTCAAAGACATCTTTCTTCGTCCCCTTGAACATTTTTCAAGCTGTATGGGGATGTCAACTTACTGCTTCTTATTTGTGTAGTTGTTCTCATCTGCTAGGAGGAACATTTCTGCTTAGAAGGCTAACAACGATAAATATATATTGCTCAAGAGACAGACTTGTCATTTAAGCATGCGGTTATTCTTGCATCCAGTGAACCTCAAAATGCTCATTTTCAGACTAAGGGGTTGATACTCCCTCTTTATTCATCAGCGTATTTATGTTGTACATGTACAGTTTTGACTTCTGTGAAAAGAAGTAGTGGCTTGTCACTGTGTGACATTTGTACTTTTATTGCATATCTGTGTAATCAAACTTAATTTAATGTACAGTGTATCTAGATGATGAATCTAAAAAAGAAAAAATATGTTGTCAAAGTTTCATAAAGCTATATAAAAGCAACATTGTTACTCCGTACCACATGTGTTCGGCACTTCTCATCCATTACATAAAAGCTGCTGTTTGATTGATGTGCCATTGTTCTTTCCATTGTGCTCCAGACAGCTCGATGGAGGTTCCTAGGAGACAGCTAAATGCTGAAATATTTTAATTGTGTAATGCTTCATATGGCCTTGAAAGCATTAGCTTGATCAGGCCATTACATTGTTTTGCCCAAATGAGCCAATTACATGTTGAGGCATCGAGTGCCACTCAAAAATGCAAACCTGACCATCAAAGATCTAAATTACTATCCATTTGTGAAACAAATGTGAAGATGATTTCAAATGTGAAGTTTTAAAGCAGCTATTCCAGGCATGAGGCCACACAACAGATGTTTTATATTCTGCCTCAGACAATCAACCTCACGAAAAATAATAATGGCAAGATCTCTAAAGTACTCTGAATCACTCATAATACACACTACTGTTCAAAAGTTTAAGGTCGGTACATTTTCTTACTGTCTCTTATAACCAAGACATTTTTGATCAAAAATATTCCCATTTAAAACAGCTGTTTTGTATTTTAATACGCTTTAAAATGTAATTTATTTGTGATGGCAAAGCTACATTTTTAGGAGCCATTATTAGTTTTCAGTGTCACATGATCTTCCAGAAATCATTCTAACATGCTGATTTAATGCTCGATTAACATTTATTATATTATTAATGTTGAAAGCAGCTGAATTTTGTGGCACCAGAAATAAATTTACAGGATTATTTAAAAAGTTCAAAAAGAACAGCTTTTATTTAAAATCGAAATAGACATGTCTCTATCCCTCCCCTTCGTTTATTTTTTAAGCATCCTAGCTGAATAAAGGCCCAAACTTTTGAGCAGTAGTGTACAGTCACAATTTCTAGTAATTCAGGGTAGAGATGTGTTTATTTAAAGAACTTTGCCATCTTAAACAAAAAAAACACCACAAAATTAGATTTTGTATTTTAAAAAGCATTTTATTAAAAGTACTGTATATTAACAAAGAAATAAATGACTGACCTTTTATGAGCAAATATATACAAAATGTGACTAGGCAAGTAAACAATAAAAAAATAAAGCAAGATAAAAATATATAATTGTTTTTTAAAAAACAAGCAAATCATTGTCATTCAAGGTAAATAAAATAAAGTCCTGAGAATAGTTGTATCCTGAACAGTCTCAAACACGATAATTATGTGACCTAAGCCTTGAAATAAATAATCAAAAAAAGGTATCGAACGTTGACAGTCCAATCAAAGCATGTCTTTAACGGTGGAATTGAGAAAAGCATCAGTGTTGGCTTTCCTGGAGAGCTCGCTCTGTAATGGGAAACAAGATAAAACATGTTAACACATCTTTACTGAATCATTATTATGTGTGAGCCTTAAAATGTTAATGATCTCTCTCAGGGGAATAAGCGGTCACAAATGAGTATCCTTCTTATCACAGATGCTCCATTTGGAGTTAATAAACATCCGGGGAAGTGGTCAAATGCAGAGTGATCGGGCTTACGGTAAAAGCAGAGTAGCTCATAGTAGTCGGTTTCTTGTCACTGTTGTACTCCTGCAGCGGCACACGTGAGCCAGAACTGGCCTCTGTAGTCTTGGTCCTCTGTTAGACCAAAGAAAAAACCCACAGCAATTAAGAAACATCACTGATCTTTAAAATGAAGACGTACAGATTACAGAACTTGACCTACAGTTTTACACCAAGTACTGATTATTGTTGATGTAACAGCGTCATCTAGTGTTAGCTTTTGGAACTTCTCTATTTTAACACTGAACTTGTGTCTAACCACAATCCTTTTTGGACTGGTCTCAAGCCAAAAGCTTTGATCAGAGAGTTGGAATTGAGTTTGAATGCCCCAGGCAGATGGTTTTAACCTTGGCAGAGAGTTGAGGTCTTCCTGGCACACACAGAAATGTAGTGGATGAACCGCTGCTGCTGCTGCTGCTGGTGCTACTGACGCTGTTCACAGTGGCAGTGCGAGGTGCCAGCATATTGGGTGTCTGAAACAATCAGAAGATTTAAAAAAAAGGCTTGTTTTTGCACATCCATGTTAAGTAAAAAAATGGATACCTTTTTAATTTTGTTAGGGGTGGGGGTGGTATATGTTGTTCCGTGGGGTCTCTTTGTCGGAGTTTTAAACTGAGAGGAGTCGATTTTCTTTGTCATCTGGAAGACAGAAGTTTAGCAAAATAAAACATTCCTGTAGGTAAATGTTACAAAAAAACGTCCTTTTGCGTATAACCATCTGATATTCTATGGGTGCTTTTTTTAAATATTCAAGGCTTTGTATTAAATAACCAAATATGAACAGCATATGGGCAGATTACTGTATATTCCAATATACATTTAAGCTTTTCTTTAATTGGCTCTGTTCTCGTATTCTCTCCTGGCAGACCTTCCCTCTCATCCTAAGGGGGTGGAGCTAAGACATGTGGTAAGGAAACGAGGGTGCACAAATAAGAACTGAGAAACGCCAAAGGAATCTTACTCGTTCATTCTTCTCCTTGTCTTTTAGCAATCGATGCTCTTCCCACTGAGTGGAGATGAAATCCATGATCTTCTGACCTAGCACCAGAAAGGAAGTCCCATGGATTTTTTCCCACACTTCCACGCGGCTTCGTAACTCCTCTTCCAGCTGTTGGTGTAGATATACAAAGGCAAACTGACATTACAACCACAACGTGTCTCAACTCCCCATGTTGTTCCAAACCCTTTCCAAGACCTTTGTTCATCTTCAGAACACAAATGAAGATATTTCTGATTAAATCCAAGGTCAGAAAACTCTCAGATTTAAAGATGAGCAAAGGTCTTTAGGATTTGGAATAGCATGAGGGCGAGTTATTAACGACAGGATTTATAATTTTGAATAATATATTCCTTTAGGAAAAAAAAAAAAACCTTAGGAACCAATGGGCAAGTACCTTTGGGAGCAGTTTCTGCACTTTGGCTCTATCCTTGCTCTCTTTTAGCAGAGACCCTCCTCTGTTGCTGAATCGACTGGGATCTGCAGCCTTTCTCTGGTAATTGAAACGGAACAAAAATCACATGGGTGAAACCACATAAGGTTGAGTTCACTTAAAGCATGGGACATGGGAGGTGCCTGTGAGAACCTCAAACTCTTGAAATAGAGCCCAGTTTCTCTTCCATTTCTCCAGGTCTTCCAGAATGGGCTGTGCTTCTTCATAGACAGTCTTCATTTTCAGCAGTTCAGTGTCATGGAGGGCCAGCAGCTCTTCTGTATAATGATCTGTTCAACCAGAACAGAGTTAAAGCCATTTTGCACTGGCAAAAAATATGTTTGTCAAGTTATTTATTTATTTAATGGTTTAAATCATGTTTGGTAGTCAATTTCGGGTGCATAAATGCTTAACCACTGAAGATAAATTAACTACAATTAAAAGGAATATTCCTGTTTCTTCATCAGGAGGGATTTGTTCTGATAAAGAAACAAATTGATCTGCATCTTGGATGGCCTAAGAACAAATACGTTTGGATTTTTGGGTGAGCTATACCTTCATTCATAGATCAGTTACAAAAAAAGTTACCTGACTGCTTTAAAAGTTTGAATATCAAGGTTCAGGCAACTTACCATCAGAGAAGTGAACACTGAATGGCTCTCTCTGTTCTGGTCCAAACATGCACTTTTCCCACAAGACCACAAGCTCTTGTCGGACTTTATTAACCACCTCCTCCAACCGAGCCATCTGCAGCTCCTCCAGATGTTCTACACAGCCCTTCCACTGCAAGAGGAAATGCACACCATTAGCGCTTACTGACAAACCACAAGAAGAGTTAAGATCCCTGATAAGACATCCTGTGGGCTACATGCAAAAGCTCTCACCCGTCTGATATCATCAGAAAGAGTGCTCATGGCAGCCTCTCGGAACGCCTTGCCTTCTGGCTCAGGACAACTCAGACGATTCCACAGGCTCGTAGCTCGCTCCTTGAGTTTGTCTCGGGCTGAAATCAATGATTCCTTTTTCATTTTAAGCTGTGTTGAATAAATATTTATTATTAGAACAGTAATAAAATATAATAATGATGGTGGTTATCAGACAGGTGGCAATTATTCTCATTTGGCGCTTGGTGAAATCTACTCATGGAAACTTGTTAAGATGCTATACTTGTTCTCTTACACAGCCACTAGATGACACCACTAGCTCACGCAATGCTTTTAGAAGCTGCAAACAAATATTTGTATAATACAAGCCCATAAACAACTTGACCGTGTCCTATGGTGTGACGGCAATGATGTAGAGAGAGGGAAAAACAAACAAACATCCAAATAACATGAGAAAAAAACCCTGTTTATTATTAAGTTAAATTATTAAATTATTACAAATAGCATGAGAGATTTATGATTTTGTTTTGCTGTCACACCGTAGGACATGTATATAAATGGGTAAAGAAAAAACAATAAGTGTAATACTGCTTTAAATAGTCTTTCCCAAAACCAAAACAGTTTAAATTAACTGCATCTGAAAAAAATTATTCATACATTTTTCCCTGATTTACTAAATTTACCTACTAAAATGTAATTCAGTGTAACAATGTTGTCAGGCATATTTACAACAAAAAATATATTTATGACACATTAAAAGATTAATTACTTGCACTCCAAATACTAATTAGTTTTAATTTTACATTTTTCTAATTTGCCACTATCCTACCTTTTTTTTTTGCCATACAATTTAATATGCTTCCTTATTCTTATATATTTTTATATGTACAGGTTAAAATAAGCATGTTGTGTGATTTTTTTTTTTTTTTTTACACAAATATTTGTTACACTGAATGACAACGTAACATTAATTTGGACAATTTATTCTCCGAAAACTTATTCAAAGCCTTGCAGTGTCTAAGCTATCTATATATATTTACACACACACTGTTTTTGGTTCTGCTTTTTGAAAAAGAGAGAGAGAAAAAATAAAAATTTAGCACCTGGCTAAGCAACAGTTTCAAAGCTGTGATATTATCATGAGTGAGCAGAAAAATATCAGTGTCAGGGCAGATCGACTCCCGCTCCAGACTGCTCTCTGGTTCATGTCCCATCTCATCCATCAGGCTCCTGATGTCTTCCCTGAGGCCAGAGAACACCTTCTCCCGGCTCACCTACAAACAGAGAATATAAAATCACAAAAGCATCCAGGACAGAAATGGAAAAAAAAAAAAAAAAAAAAAAAAAAAGGGATAGATACTTTTTCATTGCTCAGTTTTTCAACATGGTCCCGCAGTTCCTGCAGCTGGGTTTGAGAAGGCACACTTCCCGAAGGGATGTAATATGGAGTAGCGCACAAAGTCACGCACAAATCCTCATCCTTCTTCTTCAACTCACTCAGCTCTCTTAAGCGTTCGTTCTTCTCCGTAAGAAGAGATTCAACATGACACCGAAGGTTCTTCTCCATCTGGAGGACCGTAAGTTTTTCTTCCAGCTATAAAAGATTGCAGTATAACAATGAGAAATCTGAAGCGTTCGATATTTAGAAAAACAGATTCTTAGAAAATATTTTAGCCAAGCATCCATTTATAATGCCTGATAACTAAATGACATTACTTCTTGTCTTACTTTGTATGCTTCCAGTCCCAATTCCAAGCACAGTGTATCTAACTGTTTCTGGAAGGTGAGGACATCGCTTTTGATGCGTTGTCTTAAGGCTTCCTCCTCCATAATCATTGAATGCAAAAGCTCCTATACAACATGTTTAATTCAGAGTAAGCATCAATCAGAAATTGGGGAGATGTGATTAATGCAAAGACATAACTTACATCTATATGTTTGTTCACTGTTTGCATTCGTTCTACTCTCTGTTCCTCCATTATGCCAATACTGTCCCATATGTCCACAAGCCTGGCCATGGCATGATTGACCCCAGTAATCAAAGAGGATGCCAGAGCTTTACTGTTCATGAAAACATGAGAAAATAAATGAGCTTAATCAAATACTGATGGATCTTGTGGTGTTTGGACTGCCAGTGTCAGTCTCCATTGGAAAGTGAAAGGTAACGAAGACTCATCACCTTTTAAGTTCAAGAAAACAATGTCAACCGGTATTAAACCAACATAAGGGTTAGCAAATGATGACAGAATATAAATATATTTTAGCTGAACTAGCCTTTTAACACTGTCTTATCATCTAAATAAGGCTCACGACAACAAATTAGATCAGCAAGATTTTAGTAATTTAGTTAGTTATTTAAAATGACTACAGCGTCAGTAAACCTCGTTGCATAACCAAAAAGAGGTAACATTAAAGTAGGTTATGTAACTAACGTTAGCGTGTTTTGTAGTAACGTTACCAGCCATAATATAACGTTACTCAAGATAACGATACACGGCCATAATACAAACCTAGCGTTGTTTTGGCAGTTTAACATTCTCGACTCATACATACTTACCTTCTGCGAGAAGACATTGCTATACTTTATTTACGCTTAACTACGATAATAAAATAAAAAAATGTGTAGTATGAAAACAAACACCAGTCGTCTCGCTCTGCTAAACGAGCGGGTAAAATTTGAATCGCGTCTGACGTGACGTTCTTGTCTTCTTCACTGGATAAAGTACAAAGAGACTTATAGCGTCACGAGCATTGCGCCACCATGCGCCCCGGAGCAAAATAATTTCCTTATCATCATACACATTTCGTAGTGATTTGTGATAACGACGGTTATCATTTAGGATGCTAGTGCGATAAATTATTGAAATAACCTTGCGCAAGTAAACATAACAGATAGGAATTTGGACTGGTGTTGCAAAACTGACACAAATAATGAACCATGGAGGTACAAACAACAAAATCGTCAACTAAGGTACAGTAGCTGTAATGCCACTGTTTTTTTTTTTTTTGGCAAAAACATGGAGAGTTGTTCCTTTGCAACATGAGGTTTCAACTATTTTGTAAGCGATACAATAAGTGAACTGAAACCAAAAGACATAGCCTAATTTAATAACCAAAAATTATTAAAAGAACGAAAATGAAGATGTTTGTGCAATGTAATCATAATTATTATACAATATCATAAGCTATGTGAAGCTAAAAACAAGCAGGAACCTTGAGGCAACAGGCGTATCCAGATGGCATATCCAGTACAAATAGTAGTTATTGACACTGGTTTAAAATATAATCACATCTCCGGGTGAAATTTGTCATTCACTTTTATTTTTTCAAAAACATCATAAAATTTTTTTCACATTTTGAAAGGCAGTAAAACAGACGACTTAAAATCACAAATCTGTATTCTCATGATCCTGTAGTATTTGCTGATGTGTGTTTTTCTGACAATTAAAAGGCAGGTTTTGCACCAATCACAGGAAACTAATTATCTGGGGGTATATTTTACATTTAAAATTTTATTAAATATATTACTGATATTATACTTTCATAGACAGATTTTAGGATTAGCCAGGATTAGGCCATTGTTAAATTTTTATAAACATTCATAAAAAAAGAAAAAGCATGTCTGTTGTGTATCTTAAGACAAAACAAAGGGACTGACATGTTCTAAGATCAGTCAGTGCACGTTTCTTTCAGTTAAAACAGCTCATCTTTACATTTTGATCTAGGACAAGGCTTAAGTCTTGTCTGTGAAACTGTTGGTCTGTCTAAGAATATGTCATAAGTAGTTATGTAGCATTTTTGTTTGATTTTTTTGTAGTTAAAAAAAAAAACTTAAAATGACACATAAATGCATTTTTGTCTTCCAGTGTGTAATACTAACAACCCCTGAGTTTGTGCAGCAGGTTAGCAGAGCATTTAAAATGTTCCTATTCAGCACTGACTTAAACAGGAGTGGAGTTTTTGTGCTATCATGTCATTTCTATGAACATATTCAATGTATGATTTCTGTTAGCTGAGTATCATATTTCAGGTGTTTTAATAGAAAATATGTTTTTCAGCTCATTTGTGGATATATTACACAGACGAGTCATTAACCAGTTGTGTTGTATGAGTTGCAAAACAAACAGCACTGTGGATGGTATGAAATGACAGTTGCTCCATGTCTTTGTCCCCAGCCCCAAAGAAAGAGCCTCTTCTTAAAGAATCTATCACTGGTGTGTTGCAACAAGCTAGAATTACATTCACGCCAACTTCTTTATAGTCTTTTAAAACTGTTTTGAAGGTGCTCACTCCTGCTGTGTCTATTATGGATATGCAGGAGCAGTCTAAGATGATAGTATGAAAATCAATGTTTTTTGAAATCAAGTTCACACTTACATCTCCGTTGGTTTCATCTACTCTATCTGTCTTCCTTGCTGCCTTTTCTCTTGTTTTTTTCTCAAGTTTTCTTCTGCGGGTTATTTCAAGGAATGGCTCAAGTTCAGTTGCTTTATATAAAGATTTTAAAAAGAAGTCTTTGTTGGCATAGAAAAGAGGCGCTTGAAATCGAAAGATCTTCACTTTTGGAACCGGCGAAAGGTTATCATACTCTTCTATGTCCTCAAAGTCGTTTGTTTGTTCAATTTGTCCCAGTAATGAAACCTTAGGATTCTGAGTCTGGACCACCACACAGATCATAGAGAAGACCACACCAATCAGCAGTCCAATCTCCACGCTGATTAAAGCAGTTGAGCTCATGGTCACCAACCAGACAATTGCCTCAATCTTGCTTTCACGCCATTGCTTAGGGACGTCTACAAATTTGCGTAGGGCACCTCGCAGACTTACGATGATGATGCAGGCGAGGACACATTTCTGCAGGGCGTAGAAAAATGGTGCAAAGAAAAGAAGCACCAGAAGAACCACTAAGGCACTCACTACACTGGAGACCTGAGTCTGGCAACCTGTTGAGTCCTTCACCATAGTTTTTGCAAGGGCGGCACTTGTCGTAAAAGAATGGAAAAATGAAGGAATTATATTGCAGAAACCAATTGCTATCATTTCTTGGTTAGGCCTAACTGTGTATCCATTCTTTTTAGCAAACATCTCAGAAAGAGAAACAGTAAATGCAAAACTGATGACAGCTAATGGAATGGCATCATATGCTACACGGGGCATCAGTTCAACACTGGGCACCTTTGGCGGAATGAAACCAGTTGGGATAGCACCTGAGATACTGGAGCTAAACTGTCCGTTTAGATCAGCAAAGTGGGAAACTATTGTGGCAACTGCCACTACGACCAGTTCTGTGGGCAGTGGGATCTTCAAACGGTCCTTGTAGCGATCCTGGATCTCTTTTGCTGCAAGCAGTACTATAATGCAGATGGCACTTGTTACTAAGTCACAGTAGTTGGTTTTGTGGATGTTCTTAAAGATGTTGATCCAAGTGACCACCACTGTGCCATAGCCTTGGTGTCGAGGGATCTTAAGGCCAAGCAGGTACTTTGCCTGGACTGTGAGGATAGTGCAAGATGCCCCAGTGGCAAAGCCATCAAGCATAGGAGCAGACAGGTAAACAGAGACAAACCCCAGCCTGAGAATGGCCATCAGCACCTGAGAAGAAAATACAATACACAAAAAGACATTATGTTTTTTCGTAATATGTAGGCTATTTGTTACTAAATTTAATACAAATGAAATTGGAAGGCGGCATTCACTGTTTTCCAAAGGGCACTTACTGTACACATTTAAAAATAAACGTGTTTCATGATGCCATAGAAGAACGTTTTTGTCTAAATGGTTCTATAAAGAACCTTTAGCATCTAAAGATACTTTATGTATCATAAAAGGTTCTTTTTGGCAAAAGAAGATTCTTCAGATTATAAAAAAGGTAAGAAAGAGATGGTTCCTTAAAGAACCTTTGACTGAACGGTTCTTTGTGGAACCAAAAATGTTTCTTCCGTGGCATCGCTGTGAAGAACCTTTTAAGCACCTTTATTTTTAAGAGTGTTGAAGTAAGCCCAGTCATTTCAGCCCAAAGATCTCAAAATGGGCCACTTCAGAGGACACTTTGTAATTATTCAGAAGTGTACAACTGAAAGACACTTGCTCTCATGATTCTTTCCTTTGAATTTCTCACTCACATTTATTTATTTATTTATTTATTTATTTATTAGTTTGATGGTTACAGCAAATTGTGTGGTAATTTCCAGATGTGATTGAAGAATGTGCACGTACCTGGTAGATTCCAGCAAGAAATGTTACCGCTGTGGCAATGCTAATGGCATAGCATTCCTTTCCACATTCCATATTCAGTGCCATGATCTTCAAGTTGACCAGAGTAGTGTTAGCTTCCCCAGTGCCATTTAACTCTAATGCGGTTATTGTACTGTCTTCATTCAAATCAAAGCCTGCAAGGTAGACCTCTCGGTCCACAACTTGTCCAACCATCAAACTCATGAGGCTGAAAATGCCTACAGAAACATGTCTTGACGTTCCCATGAAAAAGTAAATTATGTTTGAAAAAAATGATGTGTACAAGCCATAGATGGGTTCCAAGCCAGCCAGCAGGCAGTACGCAATGGCTTGAGGGATCAATATGATGCCAATTATGATCCCAGACATCAGATCTCCCCATATATAGTCCTTCACCTTGTACTTCGGAAGCCATTTCACTACTGGGAAGAAGCCTGTTAGAGTCCTCTTCAGTTTAGGTCCTGAGCAGGAGAGGTTTCTCTGCAACTTTGTCTTGATAATCTCACGAATCTGTTTCCTCTCTTGCACTCTACGCTTTAGTGGACCCACAGTCACAGAGTTTAGGTCCTCCATGTCTTCCAGTGATGAAGGACCCATGCACTGACGAGGCTTTTAAGACAGCTCCTGAAAAAGGGACAAAGACCTTTGATCAGTGTGTGATATCCTTTAAAGATCAAACTGAATGTCTGTTAAATTGGGGTAACTGATTAATCGTGCTTGGAGGTAGTGTGAATGGAAAACGGTTTCTGCGTTTTCTTTTTTTAGCTGTTTCTGTGGGAAAGTAAATAATTAGTCATGCAAGTTAACACGATTATCTAAGGTTATACACCAATCTGTGTTACATGTTAGGGACAGCATTTACCAATCATTAGAAGTGATTCTCACATTCTTCTCTTATCAGAGCCTCTCAAGCTGTTTGATCGGTAGACTAGAGTGAAACCAGGAAACAAAAGCTTGTTCTTACATTTCATTCATTTTTATTAGGACAAAGTGTTATTCTAATACAGCTATTTTATGATGGCAATGATGTCCCTGACCTTTTATAATCATTAATAAAACTCCAGGAATTGCAAGTCCAGATGTACTGTATGCAGCACAGCATACACATCTGTGCACTGTTTAAAGCAATTCCTGAGTCAAAATGTTCAGTTACTAAATAGTTAACAGAAAAATCTCACAAACTGTTTCGTTTTAATTTCTTGTTTCATTAAATCCTCTTGATGTAGGCTTGGATGTGCCAGACATTGGTATCAAACCAAGTATGCATGCTATTAATCTTCTAATTGCGTTTTATTGGATGGTCATAAAATCACCACTTAGATATGAGACTGTTTTTCACGGTGGAGTCCCATAAAGTTTATAGGTCTATATTCGAACTGGCATTAACATCAGCAAACTATTTTGTTTTCCTGTATAGTTGTTCTTCTGTCAAAGTAGATGTATGCTCATTGTGTTATTGAATTTGAAGACAAATAACAATCTAAATGAGCAACTCTTAAGTGCAACACTCACCTGAATAAGTGGCTTCTTAAAGGAACAATCTATAAAATGAACAAAACTGCTTAGATTTATTTACTAACCTCTCTATACCCCGCCTCCCACCGCCTATACGAAAAGCAGCGGTGTAAGTCCATGCTTCAGTATGCAAAAACCTCCAGGCAGTCCCCCTTTCCAACATCAGTCATTTTCATAGGCTGTAAGAACAAAAGGCGGAAGTGTTGTGTCCCTCCTGGGTCAAACATATGCTAGTTTGCTTTGCTCTGCATTGAGCAATATCTGGGCATCATTTCAATAATCTGTAAAGAGTAATGTTTTACTGGTTCTTATGAAGCAAAACCAGTTCACACATTAGATCATGCTACGAAATATAATGAACTACTGTCAATCTTTTACTAGTTCTTCTAAAACTGAGTGAAACATTTTACCCTTCAGATCATTCCTTGAAAAATACAGAAAATAGTAGAATCTCTGTTTCATCGGAACTTGCTGAATCAGTTTTATAGTGAACTAGTTTTAGAATCATATCTTTGTTAATGGCTGGCAACGCTGAGATGTTCAAGGGCACATCTAAAAAAATTCACTCTGACTTGAGAAGATGCTGTTGTTCATGTTACTTACAGGATGTATGGCATTTATACTGTGAAAATCGCATTTTACACACTCATTTCTGTAAAGACTCATTTATAATAAATATTCTGTGCTCAGGAATACTTCTCACATGATAGGTGCCACGCATTGATCATATGTTAGGTTTGTATCATTGAAACCAGACAATGGTGGTATTATACAATTTTATTATACTATAGTATTACTCACAGACTATATTTGGCGATGTGCAGGTTTATATATATATTTATTCATTTGTTTTGGGTATTGTACAGTATGTTTTATCCCTTAGTGTTTTCTGTGTGTGTGTTTCCATTCATTTTTATTATTAATATTGTGTCAATAAATAACAAAGGGCCAGTTCGGGCAATCTCTCTGTTTATTTTATGAATTGTGAGCCTCCGACATTTGGCTGAATAATGACTGTGTGGTTAAGAATAATGTCCTTTCTTTCCTTTTTTCCTAATTGTAGACATATAGTACAGTTGTTGTTATCATATCTGGCAAGTTGTATAGGCAGAGATCTCGGTCCACTTTATATGAACTCAGTTATGAGTCATACTTTATAAGTGACTGAGTGAATGACACACAAACCTTTGTATATGGTGTTTGGCTTATGTAAGATTTAAGACTGTCTTAATTGTAGTAGCACAGTATGAGTTCAGATAATATGTACAAATTAATTGTTTACCAGTTCACCGACATAATATAATTCCTAAATTGTCTAAAATCCTAAAAAGAAATAATTTACATGACATGAATGTGTCAAAAGGCATGTTGCTTTATCTTCATGTGCTATTAAATAATCTTGTGGTATCATACAAATATATAAAAGCTTTGTATAAGAGGAAGCCCACCACCATATAAAGGCTGAGGATAATATTTTGGGAAACAGGGACTCACCCTTGTCAAAGGAGCGGATGAGTAGAATGTAGAATACATTTGCCATGCCTTCACTGCTGAATTTCCCGGTGCGCATTAGCTTGGCTGTCTGAATAGAGCAAAGGATTGTGGGTAAAGATGTTGCTCCGCTTTCTTAACCCTCAGCAACCAATCATAGACAGATGGAGATAGAGGAAGAGAGAGAAGGGAGGGCTGTGGGCTGATCACCATAGAAACAGTGCCACCCACAGTCTCTACTTAGTATTACTGAATTTGTATGTAGCTGAAAGCATCTGAGTAGTGCACTATGAATATAATATATATAAAATAAAATATATATACAATTGTATTTGAATTTGATTTTATATTTACACCTAGATAGTATAAATCTGCTGATTAGCTATATATCTATATATTCAGGATGTATACTTTAAAGTTCATGTAATATGTTTAAATGTTCAGTGTGTTGTTGAAATGCTTTTAATTGGCCCACAATATAAAATGTGTAAGTTGTTCTCCCTAAAAGTCACTGTTTGTGCCTGAGGCTCTGTGCTGCTGTCAAAACGTTGCTCTGTTTTTGAGCATCTGATCTGCCTAGCAACAGCTCAGCCAATGGTGTGAGATTGGGGCGTGGCCACCTGTTTGGCCAACCAAGGGTAGAGGGGCAGAGAGTTTGAGGAAACCTGTTTGAAAATAGTCACTTGTAGATGGATAAATTATATTTATTTGTGAAATATTTAAAATTATGTGAATGTAGTGCAGCCTTTCTTATTCGGTTGAGGAGTAACCAGCATGTGTGTGTGGAAATCTCAGTTCTACAACAGAAAACTAGCTTAATGCTTTAAAACACAGTTATCTTAACCAAAAGATGAAATCTTTAAATAAGCTCAGATTCTTCATGGGAACGATTGGGACGTCTTATGTGACTGCTTTTGTGTATGTGAGGCAGTGTATTACAGAAATGTTAACGTCACAAGATACTCAATGTTTGCTTAGCTGCTTTGTTCTCTTTGTTTTTTTTTTTCATTGGTAAATAGGACTCATTACTTATGACCTTTTAAAACGTTGTTTCTCCACAGCAAACTAAGCATGAGCCCAAGTTCATTCTTCAAGTTAATCTTTTCAGGTCAGTATTTTGATATATTTGCTGACATTCTGTCACTTTGTTAATGTTCATGAGTGGTTGGGTATCACATGGCTACTCATTGCTTTTATCAGAATGTTCTAAAAACATGTGCTATGTGATGATACTCAAATTAACTTCCATGACTTATGAATTATGTTTTCCTAGGATTGTTTTTAGAAAATGCAGTTGTTGTGTTTTTTTTGGTGTTATCAAATTTGCATTCAATATAAATTTTGAAAAAGTATCAAATTCTTTAGGCCTTAGATCTTAATTATATAATTATGTATATATACGTATAATATAAAATAGAATATATGTTTAAAATATAAACATTTTTATTTTATTTAAATCTTATTTTTTAATTCTAAGTATTATTATTTAGTAGTACATTTTCAGAAAACTGTGCCAGACTCCCAGCCTGTAGTCTAGACTTTTCTACATCTTGTTTAACTACATTGTCAGGCTTTAAAAGCCCCTTATGTCATTAACCCTGACTTTCTCCAATAGAGACTTGGCACAGTACAGACAATCTGTTCTGATCCTAGACACCAGCTGGCTTGAGAATACTTATCGGCAGTCATAACAAGAACAGTTTTCAGAACGTATTAACCTATTGTAGATAATTTGGCAAGACCTTAGATGACCCAATGTAATATTCAACTGATAACACTCATGCTGCCCATACTTAGGCCAGCCTTTTGTCTTTGAATCTTTTAAGGTTGTTGGGCTGATTATGTGAATTATTCGGGCATTACTGCTTGATTAATTTTCAAGTTTAAACCTATCATAATTAATTTTTTTTTTTTTTTTTTTTTAGAAATAGCCAATGGAAATGTTTCTTTTGACTGGTATGATTTTAATTGCACTTAATTCTAATTCATTTAATTAATTAATGTTGTCTGAGTTAAGTATTCAACATTTAAAACATCTTCTTAATAGCTTGTGAGTCCGTTAAGAAATGCTAAGACAAAATAAATTTTTCTGCTGCAAATGAAATTGCTATAAAGTACATATTAGATAATATAATAGAAATTCTTAAATGGTAAGAATGTCACTGTAATTTGTACAATTGTCTGAAAATGTATTTTTATTTGCTTGGAACTAGAAGTTAATGTGAATGTATAATGTGAATTTACAGGAATTATCATCACTAAAGCTTAGGAACTACAATATGGTAGATAACTTGATTGGCAAAATAACACCTGTCCAATTTTTACCATTTTAGATCTCACAAGCCATCATTTAGTCCTAAATTCTGTTTTCTCATAATCTCTGTTATGTTTCCCAAAAATATGTAATATGTATTATATATGCTGATTCTGTTCTTCTTGGCATTGGTTAATAATGCAAATATGCTGTCAAATAGAATAAATCCCTTTCAGTTTGTACACAAATGTGGTATTTAAACTGCTGTTTATCCATCATAATGTATTTTAAATTCCTAAAAATCATCCTTGGTGACACCGACTTGTCAGTTTCACTGAAGATGTCAATAATATGCAAAAGTATGCACAACCATCCACCACTACAAATTCCATAAAAGTCTCCAACAGTAGATTTTGTTTAAAAAATATTTATTGTCACACACACTTAACACAGTACAAGATTCCCTTGAGTTAAGACGTTCAATGATGTGATGTCTCCCTGATGCACACATGCATCTCTACCGTGCTGACCCCAGATTCTGCTTCTTTTGCCAGCATGCTCTTTGTTTCCTCTAACAGCTTAGCAAGCCCCTGTAAAATGTGAGATGAAAAAAATCTGATCAAACAGACAAATCAAATCCAAACTCCATCTATATGTGCATGATTAACTGAATTAATGACTGCTTTTGTTGTATTGGAGCTAAATTGAAAGCCTGACTTCCACCAGTAAACTTACCAGACTGCAGGACGGGCTGGAACTGACCAGCCATACAGATCTCGTCTTGTTTCTGGCGGACCAAGCGCTGGATTGCTGGAGGCAGGCCACGGGGGTTGCGTGAGAAGACCAGGGCATAGCCATCCTCGCATGTGCCATCTTCCTTCAGAGTGCGGCAAGCGTAGGTGATAGCATAGTTGTCGTAGTCGGTGTCAATGACCCAGTAGTTGTCACCTTTATTAAGAATAAGCAATAAATCAACTGATTCATGTGACAGTAATGGGTACAGATGTGATAATGGGTACATAAGTTTCTACTGACCTCCGCTGGACAGATAGCTAGCCAAGCCCTGATAGCTCATGAACATCTTGCCAGGAGTGGTTGGGTCAGGAACAGTGTACTGGGCAGCCATGTCAGCACACACAACCCAGAATCTGTAAAGAGTTAGCAGGATTAGCATTAGCATGTGACATCATCACTAATTTATTTCTCAATTAACCAAGAGCCTGTATAAAGCAGGATTAACATGGGACGTCATTGTTGTCGTACTCAATTGCTGAATCAACACAGAATTTGTAAGCGGCAGGATTACCATTAGGATATAACGTCATTACTACCATATTTTTAATCTTGTCTGAATCAACCTAGGAGCCTTAAGCTGTAGGCTAAGATTAGCATTTAATGTCATTGTTATTAAACTTGCTTTATGTTCTCAGAACTATCAAAATGTTTTTCCCTGTTTGAAGAACATGTTTCTTGGTTATTCAAATGTTAAAGACCACATTTATTCCTTTTTTTTTTTGCAAACAAGTATTCTCTAAACCTACTTACATAAAGAAACATTCCATTAGTATAAATAATGTTTTTGCGCTAACGTTTTGAGAACGAACATTACTAAAGAAGAGATAACTTCTATTAAGCAACATTTTAATGTTACTGATAAATATTTATTCATAACTTCAAGAGAATCTCCAAAGTTCAGAGAGCATTCTCAGTTAGCATGAGTTTAGCATTAGCATGTGATATTATCGCAATCATACTTAAGCTTATTAAGCTTTTTGAATCAAATGTCATTCAATGCTTCATTGTTACACTCATACTTTCAGACTAACCCGAAAAGAGTTACGCGGCCCTTGGAAGAGGCAGTCATGGTGCCGTCATCATCAATGGTGTATTCGGCAGAGATGTTGTCCTGGAGGAAGAGTCCCTCTGGGTCTTTCTTCTGCTGAGCGTACCATTTGCCTGCATACTACAAGATGCAATACACCAGGTTAGGTCAGCCTGTCTGTTTTAAGATTGCAAATGTAAAAAATTTTATTCTTTCTGAAATCATTAAACTGCATACTACATACTCTCTTGGGGTCGAAGTTGTCCTTGACTGTAAAACTGTCCACAATGCAGGAGGAGGACCAGCAGCGCTCAACATAGGAAAGGAAAACCACCAGCAGGGCAAACTTGTAGTATTCCATTCTGAGCAACTGAGAAGTCAATCACAGTTGCTAAATCAACTCATTGCAGTTTAGTTTAGTTGCAGTGTAGTTAACCTCATAGCCCAAAGGGCCTACAAAAAACACTACATCTTACCTGTTTGCTTTGTTGTTGTTTGGAGTGAATGAAAGGAAGGTTTCAATGTTGTAGGATCTCTCTTTGTGGTTCTCCACAAGGCTGTGTTGTCTACACTGAGCAAAGGCTCTTTTATACCAACTCCACAGACAGGCTTATTGATTATTTTCACTTCTTGTGACTAAATAAGGTTCCTAAATCTATGGTTAATCCGGTTGTAGAAATCCTTACTGTAATCTGGCTTCTGGTTGAACCTTCCCATGCTCGCCAAAAAACAATTAAAGCTTTACGCAACTAAAACCTGATTTGTTTCCAAAATTCCAATTCCAGTTTTTAGAAAAGCAAAACTAAAAATTTGAATTTTGGAAAACCTTTTGCTGTATGTTATGTTATTAGGTAATTTTTTGGAATAGTTTACCTCCAAAGAATGGAACTAATAAACTCTTGTATATATTCTCTCAGCAAACTAAATAGTTACTGGTCCGTATCATCCTTTGGCAGATTATTACCTGAAGCTAGAATGTTGCTGACTAAGGATGGTTCTTATTTTGGATTTTGGAAAGACTGATTTTTGCATATCCATGTTTAAATCTAAATCTTTGGTGGGCTGAATATTTATGTGTATTATGTTATTATATTAACTACTATAAGATAAACAAGTAGATAGCCTATAAGATCTATAGGATTCAAATTATACTAAAAATTATTACTAAACTTATTATTATAATCAATTTAATGTAGTGTCTAATTTATAAAATCACTCCAATAAATTCTACAGATGTTTTTTTTTTTCAAAGATGAACAAGCTTTAGCTAATGCAAGATGTACTAGTTGACCAATAATTTGAAATCAAGACAAGGCAAATTGTTGTGTTGGGATGATTGTTGATTTGAGTGGAGAGGGTGCATGTTTATAGCGTTATCTTGATGACAATAGGCTCCTAGAGGCTTTGTGTTGTTTTGATGAGATGGATGTGATTACGGAAGCAGCTTTATTCGTTATGAGAACGTATTATGTAATAATGTACTTGGCTCTTTCTAGATTTGTGTGATCACGTTAATTCCACATTCATCAGGTTTTAAGAGGAGAACAGTACTGGCGTGGTATGAAAAGCAGAAATCGCATGTAAATAAAATCTTTACCTTATAAATCAGTAAATAAAAGCAATGTATAAAATTGCATAATGAATTTATTCAATTTGATGTTGTTCAGGGTCCTAGTCTACGTCATTATTCAACTAAAAATATAGAGATTTTATTATTATTAATTATAGACTAATTTTCTTTGATAAGATTCATTAATTTATTAAAAAAGTATTATATATGCAATTTATTCAGTATCACATATCTCAGTTTTTAATAGCTATTTTACGTTTAGGTAATTAATCTTAAAGTTAATAACTCTTATCAGTTTTGTTTGGAAATTTCATTCAGGAATCATTGTACAACATGATTGATGTAAATTCGTATCTATTTTGAAATGCCTTGTTCTGGATTGTCTCCGTAAGACTTTTCTGAGCTGTTCTTGGGACCAGTTCCCATGCATATCTGCATAACATTAGTGGGCAACATTTGCTGAATTGGCAGTATTAGGATTGGTTGGCCACGGGTAACGTCACGTTACAGCACTGAGATTTGGCGCAGATGCTATTGCGACCTCAGGGAACTTTGCTCTCAGGTGGGGTGATTCAGCCATCATATGTATTCACACAGGTGTCAGTATGCTTGAAAAGTTCCATTACATAAAGCATAATTATTTCCCATCTTGAATAACTCTTATAGTGACAGTGTTGTTCCAATCCCAATCCATTTATTTAGATGAGATATGGCTAAACTGGCTGACCTCTCATGGCACTCCAGGCAGCGTTCAGTAGTATATCTATATGTGAGTGTACTCCACAGAGATTAGTACACTTCTTTTTTAAGACCTTCACTTCTTTTTTTGGCCACAGCTTGTCAGGCTCTCAGCTATATATACTATGTAAACAGATGACAAGCAAAACATTGTTTTTTATTGTTTATCCCTGGTTGTTGTTATTCATATGCAGTGAATGAATAGTCTGTAATAATTTAATCACGTTCATGTTTTTTCTTTATTCTGTGGGACAAAAAGAAGATATTTTGAGAATTGTCTCATTGGGTTTTTGGGGTATTGAGATCATTGGGCTACTATAAATGTTTTTGGCATAACAAATTGTATGTGGCCTATAGTATTTTGTGTTCTTCAGTGGATATTATTTTCACACCTTGCTGTTTCCTTAAACTTCAGCACTTACAGAAATGCATCTATGGCCCTCTTGTTTAGTTGTTCACGTGGACCTTCACCCTGATCCTAATCCCTCACATCCCCCAGGGTTTGCTTCAGGCCAACCTATGAAACTATTCAAACAAAGGCACTCCTTAGTGTGAGTTCATAAACCAGTGCTGACCATGCACGTGTTCCCATTGACTGATGCAGTAGATATGTTTTCTGGAAGCACATTCATTGTTTCATGCTCCAGTTCAAAGAACAGGTTCTTTAACCCTAATAAAGCTTATGTATTTAATGTACAAATCTGTTCTCCCTTTAAACTGATTGGTTATACTTTTTAGCAAGTAAAAGGCCTTTTTGTAAAATCTAAAATCAATTTTCAGGTAATGATACACATGCTGTGAAACCCCCTATGTGTGTGTAAGATAATGCCTGCAAGTATTCTTGAACAAAGCTCCCCAACATACTCACACATGAAAATATTACTTTTTTTTTACCTCAAGAGTTTTAACTATTAAAAATACAGCAACCATTCATATCAGCCAATTCAAGGACTGCAGTATAAAATAGTCAAGATTAATTGAGGCAAATTGCAAAATCATTTGCATGTGAGATCAGTAAGTTCACACAAGTTCGAATGAGCTGTTATGAAATGAATCAATCTGCGGTCTGCTGCACCCTTGTGGGTTTTGTAGGCAGTGACTAAGCATTTAGACAATTACAATTTTTTTTTTAAATAATATAAAACCTTGAGGTCATTTATTTAAAAGGGATTCAGAATTAATAGTTTTTTGTTTTCATTAGGTTAATGTGTAGCATCTTCCTGAACAGAACACACACTCAGGAAAAAAAGGTACAAAAGTTGCTGCAGCAGAACCTTTTCAAAAGGCTCACCTTTGTATTTTACTTATCCCTGAAGGTTGCATAATAGGAATGCAAAATATTTTATTGTTATTAATTGCATTAAAATAAAAGTTTACATACTATAATATGTGTGTGTATTTATTATGAATAAATAAATACACATATGTATATAGTTAAAATATATATTTATATGTATATTGTATATTAATGTATAATGTATATTTATACAATTTATATTCATAATTTTATATTTAAATCTATCACGTGCATCTTACCTAAAGTGTAACAGTTACATATTTTTATCTTGGTATCTACAGGGTTTCTTAAAAAGTCTTAAATTGTACAAGAAAGTCTTGACGATTTCAAGAGATCTTAAATTAGAAGATGGAAAGAATTGTGATGTGGCTGAATGCGATTAAAAGATAATTACATTTCAAACTACTATGATTTAATTAAAAATAGAGTCCGGTGAGTCCGAATGAATCCGTTAACAAGTTAAACTAGTGCATGTTCGAGTTCACGGTTCACATTGTTTAAGATACGGTGGCAGAAAATGTATAGCCCATATTTATAACATTTCATATAGGCC
>JAUCMT010000051.1:4770673-4789395 GCA_032357475.1 Enteromius thamalakanensis
CAGTAAGTTCACACAAGTTCGAATGAGCTGTTATGAAATGAATCAATCTGCGGTCTGCTGCACCCTTGTGGGTTTTGCAGGCAGTGACTAAGCATTTAGACAATTACAAAAAACTTTTAAATAATCATATAAAACCTTGAGGTCATTTACTATTTAAAAGGGATTCAGAATTAATAGTTTTTTGTTTTCATTAGGTTAAGCATCTTCCTGAACAGAACACACACTCAGGAAAAAAAGGTACAAAAGTTGCTGCAGCAAAACCTTTTCAAAAGGTTCACCTTTGTATTTTACTTATCCCTGAAGGTTGCATAATAGGGATGCAAAATAATTTATTGTTATTAATTGCATTAAAATAAAAGTTTACATACTATAATATGTGTGTGTACTTATTATGAATAAATAAATACACATATGTATATAGTTAAAAATATATTTATATGTATATTGTATATTAATGTATATTTATACAATTTATATTCATAATTTACATAATATATACATATTTTATATTTAAATCTATCACGTGAATCTTACCTAAAGTGTAACAGTTATTTTTATCTTGGTATCTACAGGGTTTCTTAAAAAGTCTTAAATTGTACAAGAAAGTCTTGATGATTTCAAGAGATCTTAAATTAGAAGATAGAAAGAATTGTGATATGGCTGAATGCGATTAAAAGATAATTACATTTCAAACTACTATGATTTAATTAAAAATAGAGTCCGGTGAGTCCGCATGAATCCGTTAACAAGTGAAACTAGTGCATGTCCGAGTTCACGGTTCACATTGTTTAAGATACGGTGGCAGAAAATGTATAGCCCATATTTATAACATTTCATATAGGCCTAGTTAATATCATACGAAGAGTGACATTTTTCTTCTAAAAGTCAGCATGGTTACAAATTATTTTAAGCAACAAGTAACAACAAGTTATTATTAAGAGACTGTTTTGCTTCTCTGATGGCATTTCGTTTCTGAATGAATCTACATTTAAATGATTCAGTTCAATTGCAATGACTCACATTTTAACAGTGACATGCTGCCTCCTAATGGCGGTTTATATAAAAAAAAAAAAAATATTTCAAACATCAGTTTTCAACTTTTTACGTTTAAATATCAAAACGTTATTTATGCATTTGTAACTGCAGGTTAGCATTCTGTGTCCCTCCAAGTTGCATTTAAACTATAAATACATCTACATGCCAACTGGGAAGCTTACTTTTGTTGATACTGACTTTATTTGCTTGGTAATAGCAAAAATGCAAAAAATTTGATTCAAAAGATGATGCACACTTTCCAAAGGAAACTTACTGGAAAAAGATTAATTTCTATCACTATTTTTATCACTGTGAACTGACCACACAGAATAAGAATATAAAAAAAAACTCAGGAGTCAGCTGACTATGCTAATCTTTAAAATATCAGCACAATAACACACTACTTTGTCAATATTGCACACCTCTAATTCATGTTATTTCATTTATATAATAATTCTATAATAATTGTACTAATAATACTTTTGACACCCATTTAAAAATAAATGGTGTAAAGGCTGAAATGTAAAGTTTATAATATAAAACGTTTTGTTTTAGTGAAAACCTGCTTCTGAATTGTAAATTATGCATTTTACAGTAATTTTACAGTTTGATATGGTACTATAGACATTTCCGTCCCCCGCTCATATGGTATTAATTTTACTTTTGCAGGTCTTAAATTTCAGCCTTAAAATCTTGCATAAACAAATATATTTGTGGATTTTGAAAAGATACCTGCCCCAGCGACCAGTGTTTTTTTACCTAAGAGTGAAGAACAATGATTGATTCCAATCACAAAGTGGCACAGTAACAAAAGAACAATAGCAAAAAATACTAAGGCCTCAAATTCTGATTACTGCTTTTCGTGGGTCAAGAAGTCACCCATAAAATAAAATATTTCTTCAGATGTCAAAGAACAAAAATGTTTTGCATATTATAATGTAAATGTTTAAACAAACATGAAGGCATTATTGAAATTTGTGCATAGGATTATTATCAGTACAGTGGATGGTGCTAATATAGAGGTATAAATTAGTTGATTCCCGTTCCATCAGAAGGAAACTTCGTTTTGTGTAACAAGATTTAGTTACAGGCTTTGTGTATTAGCAACTAACTCACAACTGTGTACATTTGACTATTAATCATGTACAAACAGCAAGGTTTACCAAAGCAATAGAGATAGACCAGCACTCACAGATACACACAGGGCCTTCCCTCAGCAGCCAAATCTCTGACTTGTTTTTGTGCACGTATGGAGCTATTAATATGCTGATTATCCTCATGACCTTTTGCTTAAGTTGGATACGAGGCCTTTATATAGATATGAACTATGATAAGTCTCTTTATCGTTATTCCATCTAGGCACATATTCCTCAGTGGTTTTTATCAGGAGTATTTAGAATGAGTCTCTTTCAGATCAAAAACATGTGACTTATTTCTTAATTATAAACACAATTGATCTATTATGTTTTGTTTCATTTTATTTATTTTATTTTGCTATTTTATATGTATGTAGGAGCAGAACCAAAACCAGCAGATTTAGGAAGGGTTTCCAAACAAGCAGCATGCTATTCTATTCTATTGCACATTAATATAATACTGTATGTTGGTGTTCATAAGATTGGCACCCAATGGCATTGTTCAAATTATATTTATCTGCATTGGTCCCACTTTTATGCTGGTTGCTTTTAAGCCTATTACTGCTATACAAAATGGCAATATTATGCTTTTAAAAATTAGAATGAAATAAAGAGTTATTGATTTTTAAGAATAGTTATTTTTGCATTTTTATTTGACCATTTTCTGTTTTAATGTATTAATTTAGTTTAGTTTTGCTTTTTATTTTATATTGTTGTTCATAATTATTATGCCACTGTAATGTATTGTTTGTAAACACCATATACACCAATTATGTAATGATTGGTGTACAGTGTTCATAATATTGGCATATGAATTACAGTCTACCAGTTACATATTGCAAATTATATTTATCTATTGATATGTCTGGTCTTCCTTTGGTCTTCTTTAATAGCTGATTTTCACATGTATGTTTTTTTAGGAAAGCACTTTCACTGCTCTCATGGATGCAGTTACATTGAGTAAGAAGACAATTGGGATGCTGAGATAATCAGCTAGTGGCCTGGTTAAATAGGGCTTAGTAATGAGGAGTGTGTTTTTAATAAGAACTTAAAGAGCTTGTAGCGCAAAGGCCAGGCTTCTGGGAGAGGAGACATAAAGGAACAAAGCATATGATTGTGCAGTAGCACTCACATACTTTATGATCGTATAGCTTTTTCTATAAAACGGTCATTAATAGCATCTCTTCTCTTTCCCAGGACACAGAGAGCGTTCAGAGGAGGACGTTGTTCCCTTTCAGCACTGGGCTCAGGCTTTGATGCAGGTCACCTGATCAGTTTTACTAGAGCAGATCCTGATTCACCTTCAACACTATTAGGAAAACACCTTGCTGATGACAGTTAGATTGGACACGGGTTGCCCCTGCTGTGGCAGGCGTCTCATCTCACGGTTCATCGTTTTCTCGACCATTTGAGGATCATATGCTGTAAATATTCTGTTTTTGTCCTGAAACCTCATTCGAACTCTCATTCCTTGGCCATCACCTGCCAGTACTGGGATTGAGGCAGAAGATCCCAAGATGAGTGTCAAAAAGGAAGACGTGGAGAAATTCCTAGATGGAAATCCAGATTTTGCCAGGAGCTATTTTAACAAAAAGCTCAAACCTGGTGCCGTGGCTTCCATCATGCGAATACCAGAGTCTAAAGTGGATATGGACAGTTTTAAGGACATATCCTCGGTAGAGGAGGGAGCGATATTCTACGATCTCATTACAGACATGCAGGAGAACGTCAATATGGAGAAGGTGATTTTTAAGATTCTGCAGCGGATCAGCGCTCTGATCCACGCCGACAGATGTAGCCTGTTCATGTATCGACAGAGAAACGGCATCGCTGAGCTGGCTACACGTCTCTTCAACGTTAATGAAAATTCTGAACTCGACGACTGCGTGGTGCCTCCAGACTCTGAGATCGTCTTCCCTCTGGACATCGGTATAGTAGGATATGTGGCTCAAACTAAGAAGCCCATCAATGTGAAGGATGTTACACAGGTACAAAAGAAAACATTGCTATTAAAACATCTATAAAATGATCAGACAGAACTTGATTGAGAGAGACTAGTCTAACTATTAAACATTATTTGACTGCAGGTACGGGCATATTTTGAGGCTTGGCAAATCCTCTTGACATAATCCATTTATTTCAATATGCCATGACCCATGTCCAGCATGAAGGATTACTTTACCTCTGGCATTTATGCAGTGACTAAATCTTCCCTGAGTAGTTGAATTACAGAAGATTGTTTGTTTAATCACTGGCACAATTCTTATCTTGGTTAAAAAGGATGAAAAGCAACATTAGTTTACATTAGCTAACAATAAAATATTGCATAACTTTTATAAAACTTTTAAAATTTTCTGGTGTCCTTGTTATACATAGTAACAATAAATTATGCGTTTATTAAATGTAAACCAAAACCCTAATGCTTACTATAAATTAAGTACATGTAGTTAAATGAATTGTTCACCCAAATATGAAATTTTTTCCAAGTAACCAGTTTGTAACCAGGCTTTTTTGGGTTCATCATTGACAACTAGGGGAAAAATTATATGGAAGTAAATGGTGACTCAAAACATTGTTCCAAACGTTCTTCTTTGTGTTCGGAAGAACAAAGAATGCATACAGATTTGGAACTACTTGAGGGTAACTAAATGATGTCAGAATTTTCATTTTTGGGTTAACTATTCCTTTAATTATTACTGTTAAATAAATGCCACAGTAAATTATAAATATTTCTTTAAAAGGTTATTTTCTTATCTATCTTATCTGTGATGAGATATTGTGCTTCATTAACTTCAAAAAGATAAACATTTGAATCTAAATTAAGAAATAAAATAAATAAAAGTTTTTTCACAGTCTGACTCTACGCCAAATATCAATTATTACTAAGTGTTAAAAAATATAGTTTAGAGACAGTGTGTATTGTGCATGACAAACTGACTTTGCTTTGACTGTAGGACAGTCACTTCAGCTCATTCGTTGATGAACTTACTGAATACACCACACACAATATGTTGGCGGCACCCATCATGAATGGAAAAGACCTCGTTGCCATCATCATGGCAGTCAACAAGACCACTGGACCCCATTTCACTGATGAAGATGAGGATGTGAGTGTCTGTTTGTTGTTTCTGTCCACTGCTATTACTAATACAGTCTACAGCGGTCTCAAAACCAGTAAAAATAGCACTAGCACAACTTTGTATTTGCTTCACAAGTTCAATTATTATTTCAATACTTATGTGAACACATTTTATCCGGTGTATCGGTTTTCAACTCTATTCACAATAAGACTTACATATTTTTAATGAAATGTTGAAACGGGACTGTAAAGACATACTTGGTTCCTTTTCAGGAACTCACACTACGTCTATAGACGCTTTGGGAATGCCAAATGTCTCGTTCCTTCAAGGAACGACGTTTTTAAAGACACAATAAAAGCATACCTGGCATCATGGTATTTTCTTGAAATTCTCAAAATGTCTCTTTTGTTAAAGCTTTTTTTAAAGTATCTGAAAGTTGGCTCTCTGAACCTGAAGATTTTTCATCTGAGCTACCTTCATAACTGCGAAACACGAAAAGGACAGGTCAGTCTGCATAACAGGTGACAAAATTGTAAAGCTGAACTGAAAAAGCATAGATTTCTAAATGCGTTTTTCATATATCTCATGCATAGCTGCTGTTGTGGTCAGCTAACAAGGTGTTTGAAGAGCTCACAGACATTGAACGACAGTTTCACAAAGCTTTGTACACAGTACGAGCCTATCTCAACTGTGACAGGTACTCTGTGGGCCTGTTGGACATGACCAAAGAAAAGGTACGTCAATTACTACAATGGCTGGAAGGAACAGAGACTTAATGCTTAATTTAGAGGCTGTCCTGTCCGTCTCTTAGACTGACCCAGTGGTTTTATTCTCTTGCAGGAGTTCTTTGATATTTGGCCTGTGTTGATGGGAGAGCAGGCACCCTATTCTGGCCCTGTTACTCCAGATGGAAGAGTAAGCTGCATTTGTACGATTTAAATTATCCAAAAATTATTACTCTTTTGTTATATATAAGAGAGCAGCTTTGCTGGATTATTTTTTTTGCTTAAAGAAAGTCATATCGATTTGAAATTACGTTATAAATGTTGACATAATATACTTTAAAATGTCTCTAAAAAGCTAATTTGTATTTTTTATGTACTTAGGAAATCATTTTCTACAAAGTTATCGATTATATTTTGCACGGAAAAGAGGACATCAAGGTTATACCGTAAGTTTTTCTTTTTTCCTCCTCCTAGCCTACATTTTATATCCGGGAGTGCATTATAAAAACACCTCTTTTTTTTAAAGAACTCCAACAGCAGATCACTGGGCTTTGTCTAGTGGATTACCTACATATGTAGCAGAAAGTGGATTTGTAAGTGACTTTGGGAATAAAGTATGGGTGATTTTTGAGATTTTTTAAATATGTATCTACACATGCATTTTTTGTTTTCTGTTGTGCATTTAAGATCTGCAACATCATGAATGCAGCAGCAGATGAAATGTTCCAATTTCAGGTATATTTGTAATGATCTCAAATGGTCAAACGTTTGCTTGGATTGGAGTAATAAGACTTTTTTTGCTTTTCTGTAGACGGAAGCTTTGGATAGCAGCGGGTGGACCATCAAAAATGTGCTGTCCCTGCCAATTGTCAACAAAAAAGAAGAAATTGTTGGTGTTGCAACTTTCTACAACAGGAAGGATGGCAAACCATTTGATGAACACGATGAACAACTCATGGAGGTACAGTTGACAGATTGATAGGAACCGTTAAAGAGTCACTGAGATAAATAGAAAAAAACGCTTACTTGTTCACTTAGGAATAATGCGTTGCTGTCTTGACAGGCTTTGACACAGTTTCTGGGTTGGTCAGTCCTTAATACAGACACCTATGACAAAATGAACAGGCTGGAGAACAGGAAAGACATTGCCCAGGACATGGTGCTGTACCATGTCAAATGTCGAGATGATGAGATTCAAAACATCCTTGTAAGTTTATACCTTTAAGCTGCACATTTTATTTTGTTATTTTATAAATATTAATTTTTGTGTTTCTTGGTATTTTTCCATTTTAGAAAACAAGAGAATATTTTGACAAAGAACCAAGAGACTGTGAGGAGGAAGAGCTTTTGGAGATACTGGTACACTGAACTGCTTTTTAATTAAAGATGTTTGAAATCACAGGTTGATGTTAAACTTCTCAGAGAGAAGAACATTACAGATGCTTTCAAATATGTCTAGGCTATATAAATTAATGTTTCATTTATGCTGTTTCAGCTGTTAATGCATTTTTCAAATGTGCACTGTCTGACTTATTGTTCATGCAGAAAAAAGAGCTGCCTGGCCCGAAGAAGTTTGAGATCTACGAATTCCGTTTTTCAGACTTTGACTGCACTGAACTGGATCTTGTAATGTGTGGGATCCAGATGTACTATGAAGTCGGAGTGGTTAAAAAGTTCCAGGTCCCTCAGGAGGTAAATCTGCTTGTTTATAATGATGGAGGCTCCTGATTTGTGTCCTGAACTATCATGAAATTTCTTAAAATCGGCTGCTATCTTCTAATTAGGTTTTGGTGAGATTCATGTACTCAGTGAGCAAAGGCTACAGAAAAATCACCTACCACAACTGGCGCCATGGCTTCAATGTTGGGCAAACCATGTTCACTTTACTCACGGTATGACTTCCCTAAAATTTCATTTGGAATCCACTTTTATTATTTTATTGTAGAATTGCACTATTTTATATTTTATTTATTTCCTGCATGATGTTGGTGTTAGCATCTTGCTGTATTTTTAAGTTATAGAATTATCTGTTGAGGGTCCAAACTAAAAGTTTGTTCTTGATTTAAGTATAAAAGTAATGTATAAACCAGATTTTTTTTATTGTTTCCAAACACGTATGTATAATCCAGTTCCAAAGAAACATATTTTTGCACCTTTGTTGTTCTTGACACGTTTTTTTATACGCATTCTAAAAATGCTAAAATCATAACGAGAATGATTTTTTTTATGGAGCCAGACAGGTAGACTGAAGCGGTATTACACAGATTTGGAGGTGATGGCCATGATCACTGCCGGCTTCCTGCATGATATCGACCACAGAGGCACAAATAATCTCTACCAAGTGAAGTCAGTAAATACTACTACTATTTCTACTAGTGCTTGTATTATTATTGATTCTGCAAATAGTATTCACCCCCAAATTTTGTGATTAGGTCCCAAAATCCTCTAGCCAAGCTGCATGGATCCTCTATTCTAGAGAGGCATCACTTGGATTTTGGCAAATTCTTGTTAAGCGATGAGGTATAAGCAAACTAACCAGAATATAAGCCTTCAAGTTAATTTGATTTGATCCTAACATATGTTTTTTTTCTTAGTCATTAAACATCTTCCAAAACCTCAACAGAAGACAAACAGAGCATGTCTTCCACCTCATTGACATTGCCATTATTGCAACTGATCTTGCCTTGTACTTCAAGTAAGTTTCTACAATATATCATAATTAAAATACATTCTTTACTTGTCATTATGTTGTTTTTATTTACAATAAATCATTTAGCTGTTTTTTGCAAAGTGATGGTTTATAGTGACAATGGCTAAATCTAAAAGATTTTAAACATAAACTTCTGTTTTCATCAACCTCAAAGAAAAAGAACAATGTTCCAGAAAATTGTGGATCTCTCTGAGACATATGAAGAAGAGAAGAAATGGGTGGACTTCATGTCTCTTGAAACAACAAGGAAAGAAATTGTAATGTAAGTGTGTCCATTTTTAGCTACGTTGGCATTTTAGCATAACACGTCTCATGTTCATAATCATGTTGTGCTTTGTTCGTTTTTATATTTTAAATAATCGACCAGGGCCATGATGATGACAGCATGTGACCTCTCAGCTATCACAAAACCATGGGAGGTGCAGAGCAAGGTAAGAGATGTCAACTGAATAATGACTACAGTTTTGCTTCTCAGCAATGTACAAAGTAAAATCTCTCCTGTCCTAGGTTGCCCTCTCTGTAGCAGCTGAATTCTGGGAGCAGGGTGATCTTGAGAGGACTGTTCTCGAGCAACAACCTATCGTAAGTATCTGAATCTAATATTACTGGTTGGGCTGCTTGGGAAAAAAAGAACAATGTAAAAGTTTAATGTGGTATTTGTCTTTTAATCTAGCCCATGATGGACAGGAACAAAGCAGCAGAGCTGCCAAAGCTTCAGTGTGGTTTTATCGACTTTGTCTGTACTTTTGTCTACAAGGTACCTCTACAAATGATCATTTTTGTTATCGATTGTTATTTTTGATTCAAGAAATGAATGTTAAAAACAAAACGTGAATGTTTTGACTATTGAAGTTAATTAGCAATCATTCCCGCTTTGTTTTGGCAGGAATTCTCTCGTTTTCACCCCCAGATCCAGCCAATGTATGATGGCATTCTGAACAACCGGATGAATTGGAAAGCAAGGCAGGAAGAATATGAGGCAAAACTAAAGGAAATGGAGGAGGCAGTTAAGGCCAAACAGGAATCAGCTACCAAAAACGGTTTGAATTTTAATATATGTACTAAATTTGACAGAACCTGCAATCAGAGCCTCGTATTACTCATTTTCTGGTTAACACTTACTAATATAATATTAAGGTTTGGGGTTGTTGCAGTTTTTTATGTTTTTGAAAGCCTCTAATGCACACCAGGACAGTAAAAATACTTTTTAATTTTATATATTTTAATGTATTTTATTTCTGTGACAGCAAAGCTGAATTCTCAGTAGCAATTAATTCACTCTTTAGTGTTGCATCCTCCTTCAGAAATCCTTTTAATATGTTTATTTGCTTGTTTTAAAATATGTCAAGATTCTTTGATGAATAGAAAGTTCAAAGCATGTTTTTGAAATCAGATTTTATCGTAACATTATAAATTACTGTCACTTTAAACAATTGAATTTATCCTTCCAGTAGAATTCCAGCAAAACCCAAAAAAAACCTCTTGACCCCAGACATTTTGAAACATATAGTTCATTAATCTACAAGGAACAAGAGCAGTCATCAAAAAGGCCAGACCTAAATTAGAATAGCCAATTATAGGAATCCACATGACATAATATATTTCTTAAATTTGTATTCTTTGTGTTTGTTTCTGTGTGGTTTTTCTACAGCTGCAAACTCCAACAGCACCAGTGGATCAGGATCAGGATCCAAGACTTGCTCCATCTGCTAGAGAAAAGACAACAAGGGGAAGGCAGCTTGAGATGTAACCAAGCCTCTAAGTAGTATGTCACATCAACCTCACCCAAGGATGTGATCAAGAGTAGGTGGGAAAACACTATCAATGCATTATATGCTATCACCGAACCACACATATTGGATTTTGCCTACGGTTAGTATTACTGTTCCATTGTGTTTCCTTTGGGTCATAGTGTTTAAGCAGTTTCATTGGATGGTAATTGATTTCAGTTAAGCAGAAATGTACTACAAGAAAACGTAGTCATCCAAGGATTTTAGTATGACCTAGGTTTAGTGGTGATCAGCTGCTCTTCAATATCAAGCAGGTCCATGACAAGGAATCAAATCAACATGTACGATAAGTTGACGTTATATCAAAATAAAGTTTCCTCCGTTTTGTAACTGTAATAATGTCTAACAATTCGTTGTCACCTTTAATTGTATACCAAAAAAAAGGCCATTGTATTTGTAATTTATTCCCAAATTGTACAGCCGAAAGCTAACATTCAGGTTGCTAAATGTGAGAAGGTAGGTGACAGGAAGTGCACACCAAAATATAGCTTCAGATGGCTTCAGAGTATAGTTGTTGTCAGAAGGTATAAAGTTATAGTTGATTTTATAGTTTGAGTTTCCTTCACTTGAGCCGACTGTTAATCCGCGATTGTCCCTCAGACTTATTTACATCAAGTGCTGTCATGGGTGTGTTTTACTGAGCAATGTCCTGTTACTCAGTGTCTCCGCCGCTGGGACATGCGTTCAAAGAGAAAACTAATTCCAGTGGCCTTGATACTATTCATCTGTTCTCAGCCGACCTGTCATCACACTGAACTTTGAGAAGTTTTAAATGATTGAATTCATTCAAGTCATTAAATTCATGAAGGTATTCCATTTCAGGCAATTTTGTTCTTCTTGCGTCTGACTTTTTTTTTTGTAGGAATCGAGTCTCTCTTTCACTGGTTGTCTGTAAAACATCAGTTGTGAATCCAATTGTGTAAATATACAAAATTATTTGTAAATTTTATGAGGTGTGATTTTACATAGCGTTAAATTAAATACTATGAAGGTGTGTTTTAGCGCACTTAATTTTACGAGCTTATTACACAGAGCTGCTGCTTCGGTTTCAGATATTATAAAAGGTTTAATTTAAGTAGCGAAGGATCAGGCAGTAGCACAGAAAACTGATTTTGAAATCAATTTGTCAGTGAGGGCCCAGTAAAAGACTTTTGCATTTGACACAAATGTGATTTACTTGCAGAGCAAGTTTCATAATTTTTGACATCAATTTGATTTTGCTTCATCATTAAATAAGATGCTGTCAAACCATCAAAAATACAGGATCAAATATGGGTGATTCCAATTAAATTGGTCAATGTGTTAAGATTCATTTCTGTATGCTCAATATCATGACAATTAAAGCATATATTTTTATGAACTTTGTGTTTTTCTTAGTATTTAGATTTTATACTTGCCATTTCTCTAAGAATCCTGCAATAAATAAATATATATATATGAACTGTTCTCAAACTTTTTTTTCAAATCAGCATATCAGAATGATTTCTAAACGATCATGTGACAGTGAAGTAGTAATGGCTACATCATCACTGGTATAAATTACACTTTTAAATATATAAAAATTAATATGCAGGTATTTTATATTTCCCTATTTTACTGCATTACAGATTTTATTTTATTTTTAATCAAATAAATGCAGCCTTGGTGAGCAGATAAGACTTTTGTCAAACATTGTATTAAAATTAATTTGGGACTCTTCAAAACTACAAAGGATTTGATTCTGTTCACACATCTGCTCAGTGACTCACTCGATAAGAAAGCCTCTTATCCCATGAGAACTATCAGCAGTTTCCACCCTTCCCTTCCTAGATAATTAGGTCTGCAAAGGTTATCTGAACATCCCTACATATTCCATTTCCCAATAAATCCTCTGATAATATTCTTACAAGACTCCCAGTATTTTTGTCTCTGTTAAAGTCATAACAGTTTGGGGGTTTTAGATAAACTCAGAACAAAACGTTGCGTATAAACGAATGAAAGCAAAGATTCAAAACAAATATTAATCTGACTTATTGAAATAGTTAATGAAGTGTAGCATCACAGCTAAGTAGCCGCAAAGCATTTGTGCAAAATCAGCACTTGTGCTGTATTGGCTTGACCTAAATCCTGGGATTTATGCTAAACCATGGTCTGGTTATACAACCGTCCTCTCTCTATAAACGTGACGACGGCACTGCAGAAAAGACAAAACAGTCTACTACACATTCTTTGAGAACGATATGGGCTTGTCAGCTTAGAGCATATAAATATTATCAATCAAATGAAATAGTTATTTTCTTGCTAAAAACAACATGTATGCAGACATCTCTTTCATGCACATAATCTTAATTACCTGAATAATAGCATTGAAAATGAAAACATACAAGAATATTTTTTACCTTTTGTCTTTATTGAAAATAAAATAAAGATTATTGTGATTTATTTCATTTAGTGCTGGAATGGATACATCATGGAGATTTACTTCAGAATGGTGTCAGAGTTTGCTGTGGAGAAAGAAAAAAAAGAGTGTAGGGATATAGTTTTACATTCAGAAATATTTGCAGTAAAGTAACACCCTGCATCACTAAATGTGTATACAATGAACTTTCATAGCTTTCTCTAGATCATAAACTGTTGCAATGCATGTCCTGAAATTATTTAACACGTCTTTAACACAAATTGCTTCACTAAAAATCCTAAAAACGAAAGATAACCTGGCATGCTACATCATTAGATCCTGTTAAGGCATCACGAAATAAAAAAAGGACTAATTTATTTTATCAGATGCTATTTTAACATTATTGTATCTACCCAATGTTTCATATTACTTGTTATATTGTAGAATAATGTGTATAAAGAGAAAAATTACAGACCTTCAGAAAGCTGTTTGTAAATACGCTCTTGCTCTTCCCTGAGTTTCTTCTCTTCCTCCTCAATCTTCCTTTCTTCAGCAGCAATGGGCTTCAGATAATCTGATCAGCAGAATGATTAAAAAACCACCACAGAACGACAAGTAATGAGGCACAAAAAACAGAATTCAACTAAAACATACAAACTTAAATACTGTCACCATACACTTACCATATCTCTGTTTCCCATAAATTAATCCAACTAGCAAGGCTGACCATCTTGCTGTCTGAAATCAGAAAAAGAAACCTTCTGGTTTGTTAAGATTTCACAGGCAACATTTATATTTTTACAACTCAAACTTTCCTGAATATAACCAATCTATATGAGAATGTACAGTTGCTACAATACTTAGGTCAAAGTTTTGGACAACAGCATGCAAAGCACAGCCTGTTAACGGGTGATATTATTCATACATAGTCGGCTTTAAATACTAAATGTTTTCAAATGTACAGCTTTTATACAGTAAGTATACACCATTTAGAGACTACAAGGACTAACTTACTCTTTTATCAATTCACCCTACACCAGACAGTGTAACGTTACAAGTTTAGCCAATAATCCTTATTTTCATTTGACAGGTCATCGCTGTTTTCTATGCAACACGTCATTATACCCATAAGGTAAGTTACTGACCTTGCAGTGCAGTGGACATGCTAACAGGCTAACACCATTAGCTCATACACTGGCTACGCTAAGCTAACACATTGCTGAGGATAAATGAAGGTCGCTGATATAAACTAACAAGAGTAGAACATGTTTCTGGATGTAAAACACAATTTGAGAGTCATATTCCTAATAGAAACTGTACCTTGATAAGCGGGGAGACCTGAACGGGAGGAACCATGATTGAACGGATCTCTTCACGAGAGGAAGTTGTCGGTTTGATTCTCCCTACTGTCAGTAGGCTACAGTGTAGTGCATGTCCATTAGCTTTTGTGACTGTTTCATCCCATTTTTAAATAATAAAAAAAAATAAGAATTTAATTTAAAAAAAAAACGAACCCTTTTAGCAGTTACGTTAAATATTCCAAAGTGTAACAAATTAGATTTTTGAGTATAGATTGAATATTCCATTCCATCTCTCAGTTCATATAGATCATTTATTCATAAATTCATGTATTAATCATCATTATCAATATATCAATAACACGTTCGTTCAGTGTGACATTGCCATTCAACATATTTTATTTATTTTGGTAAACATTTCATACAATATACAACAATTAATGTTCAGTATTCATTTATTTAGGCTATTTAGTTGTTTAGTTGTTTATTATTATTATTCACCACCGTTTTAAGAACCAGTTTAGTCTTACAGAGTGACAAATACGTACAAATATTCTATCTATCTTTTAATAATCAGTTCACTTAAATAGTATTTCAAAGTAGGCTATAATTATTCCATGCAGTAAGTTTTTATTTATTTATTCAGAAGTAGATTTAGAGAAATTAGTTTAGTCAAGTGCCCATTTCATTTAGGTGTGTTATGTAATGAGTAACATGTAATACAATGTAATATGTAATACAAACAGTAACCAAACTATAATTACAAATTCTTAGACAAAGCAAAGTTGTGGTTATAGGCTATGATGCATCATACGTCCCAAATAGATATTTTTTATCAGTGATGACATATTTATTTAAATCCACAGATCCTACGTCTCCACCTAAGTTAAACTTGTTTCTTTCTTTTGAATCTATTTCCGAAGGTGACGTGGCCAGAGACACTGCCAACATGGTATCAGTTTCAGAAACATGCAGGATTAGAAAGCATGTTGGAACACATGTACGTTAAACATCCACAGCAGACAGCATTTCTGACACACAAATGAAATATGACCTGATGTAACGTTGGAATATTCCAGGAGTACTTTTTTATTTTCAATATGTTATGTTGCTATATGATAGGAAAACCGTGTATCATCCTATCGCATTAACCTCTTCCTTTAATAGAAAGTTATGCAGACCCATTAGAGCGCCAGAGCGGTCACTGGAAATAGAACAATGATGTACATCTCTGGTATTTAACAGATGGATCACAGAAATACAGCCGACTTGTTTTGGATCATGACAGCAAATGCTCAGTCATAGCAGCTCTTCGACAGGCTGACACACACTGCTGTGCTAATAGAGGAGTGTTACTGGAATGTTCTGAGGCAGCGTATAAAAGCCTCAGGTCTTGTTCACTGGGACAGAAGCACAGAAGAACTCGACCAGCTCAACACAGCAACGGAAATCCACCAAAGATGCTTTGCCCGAGCACATTTCAGCCTCACCTCAGCCCACTCATGGACTTCCACTGGCCAGTGCGCAGTCTGTGGCCAGAAACCAGACCTCTGTTCTTTCAGATCGAGAAAGAAATGATGAGACACATGCAGGAGATGAGGCACAACCTGGAGTTCATGGAACGCCTGCATCAAAGGATTTTCGACGAGATTGACCATGTTTCACCTATGACGACTTTCAAACCCATCTCATTCCAGCTCGGAAAGGAAGGAAGCCAATATGCACTGACACTAGATACAAAGGACTTCACTCCAGAGGAACTGTCCGTCAAACAAGTGGGCAGGAAGTTGCGGGTGAGCGGCAAGACAGAGAAGAAGCAGGATGATGGGAAAGGATCGTTCTCGTACAGATGCCAAGAGTTCAGACAGGAGTTTGACCTTCCTGATGGAGTGAATCCTGAGACGGTGACCTGCTCTTTGAATAATGGCCATCTACAGATACAAGCACCCAAAGGAGCCAATGCTGTGAGCAACGAGAGAGTGATTCCCATTGCATACACTCCTGCTGTGAAAAGTCCTGGTCCTCAGAGCCCTCAACCTCAACCTGAGAGCCAAGCAGCTGAGGCAGAGGCCACAGATAATTGAACTTTGCCTCTATCAATACAATATAACCCACAATGGAACAAATGACTCTATGGAACATTCATATATGGATTGAACTTACAAAAGTGTAAAATAACTAAAATTTGTCACAGATTTGTCCTACATTTTGTGGAATTGTATTAACATTTTATTAATTGTATTGTGATTCAGAAGTCAGTTACTTCGTTTCAACATTTGCTTTTGTTAAATTGATACATTTTATTATAGTTTTTGACAAAAATATATCCAATAAAAAAAAAAAATCAAGTTTGGGTCATTGGAGGATAACATGTTTATGTAATTTGTCACAATTTTACACAAAATGCATTTATTTATTTATTTAATAAATGAATCTCCCTTTTTTGTTATTGCTATATTCCTAAGAATTTTTGCATGCATTCAATTATCAGGAATTTCTTAAAAGTTGTTGCAATGCATCTTTAAAATTCACAAATTCTGGTGTTTTCTTTGGGTAATAAAATCACAAATGATCATAAATCAGCTCTCTAATGTTTGACATTTAAAAACATTTTTTAAAATTAAAACTCAGCTGTGTCCCTGCAAAAATAAAAAAAAGTCACAAGTAAAAAATTGGTTTGTATATTAAAAATAAATTTTCTTATGAAATGCTGATTTTTGTGTCAATAATAGAATAGCATTTCTTTAAAAAAAATGTTACATGCAGTTATCTCACAAATTCACCAAAACATTTGTAATCTTGGGATGGAAAAATAAGTTAATTTCAATATTTATCAATTGGACATGGTCACCATTAAAGAAGCAATAACCCCCTCCGTTTTCCAAGTGGAGGAAGTATTAATCACTCCAAACCTCTAGGCGGCAGTGCTGCTTTAACAACTCCACTCGATATTTTGTGACAGAAAAAAAAATCCTTCCGTTTGTTCACCCGCCACTAATAAGCGAATGGCTAGCTATGGTACTTTTTAACCTGCAGTTTTGTATGTAATGTGGTAGTAAGCGTATTTTTGGGAGGAAGGTGCCGAGTAATCATCCCTGAGCATGACGGTAGTAATTCACGAGCTGCTGTCCTCCGTTATGGGGGTGTTAGTTGAGAGTGTCGTGTCGGAGTTGAGCAAACATCTCTCTGACTTCACGACTGTCTTGTCTGAGGAGTGGAAGCGCAACAAGGGGACTGCAGTGAACAAAAACAGACTTAAACAGGCCAATCAAGCCAAAACTGTAAGTTCTAGAGTAGAGGAACTAATGCAGTGTCCATTCCTGTTCATAACACGCTTCTGAATGTTTGTTGACAGATGTTTACATCGTATTTACAACTGCCTTGAGCGAACAGAGTAAAGAATATATTTAGAAATGCACACTGAATGTAATTATGTTTTAAATATAGTGAACCTGCTACCCCTGGACCGCCCACCACCGTTTCCAAACAAGCTGTTGTTGATTAAATGCTTATCCATGTTTTTTTGTAACCTTATTTCAGGTTCCTATTTGTTTTTGAAGTCAGTTTGCATTGATACAAATGTTTTGACAGGCATAAGAAAACGTGTCATGTAAAGAATCTAAATTATTGTGTATAGATAAGATTATTACTGTATGTTTTTAATATGCTCAGTTAATTAACTGCATGGAACAAACCTGTTTTTGACACACAGCAAATTGTGATCTTTTCATCTTTTTTTGTGTTTTAGAAGGAGTTTGCTGATTTCATGGAGCTGTTGAGTAAAGCCACGGTAGAGACGATGGTGAAACTGATTCATGATCGCATCTCAGCTCAAGTTCTGTACGCTACAGCAAAGTCTCAGCTCTCAAAACAAGATAATCTAAATGGTACGTCATTATGCTTAAGAACCAACTTGAATACAAACCTGAGCAATCACTCAAATATTTGGTGTGTGTCTTGACTTAACACACACAAACATATATATATATGTTTGTTAAAGGAATAGTTCGCCGAAAAATAACAATTATTTTAACTAAACTTCATTTTACTCATTTACTCAACCTAAATTATTTCCAAACCTTTCTTTCTTCTGCTGAGCGCAAAATAGGGCGTTTTAAATAATAACTCTTTTCGGTCCCATTGATTTCCTGAGCAGGACTTGAAAAATTTTTTTTAGTAGCACTTAAAAATGTAGGAAATAATTAGCGGAGAACTTAAGAGGTTGGACCACAGCAATTATTCACACATATCAAATTTCGGGGACATATACGACCAAAATGGTCACAACTTAAGTCCTGCTTAGTGTTTTTTCCCATACTGTTTAAGTTAATGGGGGCTGGCAACTAGAGCTGTAACGATACACCAAACCCACGATTCGGTTCATATCATGAATTTTGACCCACGATACGGGTTCGTATCGCGTTTTTTTTTTTCGTAGGTTGTGGGAGAAAAAAAACGATCCATTCCTTTCAAAGAGCCGTTCAAAAAAAACAGCCCTGCGCTGGGTGCGCCCCTCCCTCTATAACTGCTCTGTCTCGCGGAGGAGCTCATTTGTGTGCATCTGTGTGAAA
>JAUCMT010000051.1:4789495-4817452 GCA_032357475.1 Enteromius thamalakanensis
CCCCATCCATGAGAGAATGGGGAAAAAAACCTTGTGAGAACCAGGCTTAGTTGGGTCCAGTTCTCCTCTGGCTGGACTCCCAGCACTTAATTTACAGTTCAATATTAGTATTTAATAAATATAAGTATAACATAGCAAGTAATAGTTTTTATTTGCACTAAATTATAATAATTTAGTGTTTTGTATTTGTTTGTACTAAAACAGTCATAAACATGTATAATAATAATAATAATAATCATCATCTTAATAAATCTTACTATTCTTATTACTATATTTACATATATATATTTTTTTATTTAGCAGCAGTAGTCATAATAATATGAATATGAATAATAACTAAATATATTTATCAATAATAATAACACCACTAATAATAATAATAATAATAATATTTATTATTACTATTATTATTTTCATCCTCATCATCACTATGTTTAATTTCTATTATCATTGTATTATTTTATTCTCTTATTATTTTAGTTTGTAAAATAGATTATTATTGTTGTTACTATTATTATTATATTTGGTAATATTAGCTTTATATTTAGTTTTTGAAATAATAATCATCATCATCAATATTACTAGTACTGAATAAAACAAATTAAAAAAATATTATTGCTGTAAAAAAGAATTAGTAATTTAAAAAATGCTAACTGTAAAATTATAATAATAAATTACAAGCTAATATTTATGCTTAAAATTGTCCAACATTAAAGCATGAAATGTTTATTTAAGTTAAAAGATTAAAGGTGAGATGAAAACGGGCCAAATCTCAAGCAGTTAAACTGTCAAACCAGTCACTGTGTGTATTTTATCCTCAGAGGTTCATTTTGAGGTCCTGGGAATAGATTCTGTTCTACTGACAGGCTACTCTTAAGAGTGTGTGTTTATTTGGGGCAAATGTGATCCCCCTGTACACAGATCCAGTGACCCCCAAAACACACCCTTCATTTTATCTGCAGCTCATAACTTGGGCCCTCGACGGGAGGCCTCCACCACAAGCTGACAGTCAAATTAGCACCAGCGTGCCGCTCGAACTGTCAGGAGTCTATGAGCTCCTCTGTAATGAGACGAGCGCCATCGGCCACCGGGCCCTTTGAGGTCTGCGTCAGGCCCCGCTGGGAATTTAATAGCCAGTTTTTGTAGGGAATCACACCCTTTGCTTATCAACAGTTGGTGGCTGAAAGAGTTGCACGACACGCTTCGGACGATCAACGAGAAACAGAGCCTGAGACAGAATAAAGAAAAGAGTGGAGAGCAAAGATACACCACATTCAATCAGAGAACAGGAAAATGAGAACAGAAACTTGCTTTAAAATAAGAGCCACACAATTTAGGGAGAAATACAATTGTGATTAGTGTTTTTTCAGATAAAAATTCTGATAACTATTTAAAATGTCATAAAAAAAAAATAAAAATAAACAGGTTTGATGTGCCTGTTTGGCCAAAATTTTGTGGTTACATATCATTTTACCAAACATAAAATAATTACATTTTAAATTAATCATTGATGACTTAATAAATAACACTTAAAATAATAATAACAATGTATAATATTATACTTTATATTTTAATTATTTAATTATTATTGCTATTATTGAATAAAAACAAAAAGAACTGAAAACTGTTATAATATGCTGCAAAAGTGCAAAATAGAATATTTCACAATATAACTACTATTAGACATTGATACATTTGCAGTTTTTACTCATTAAAATAGTTTCTTATTTTACTTTTCATTAAGGCTGAGCGATATATATCGAACGATATATTATGCGCATCTTATTGGTTAAGACGGTTCTTTGATTAGCGGGAAAACTCCGTCAGCTATTTTAAAAGGAACGCCAGCTTATACACAGATCCGTAAATCACGGAGAAGCTGCGGGTTGAATTTCGCGGGTGATTTAACGCGCAGCTTCTCAGTGATCTACGGCTCTGTGTGTAAGCTGGCATTTCTTTTAAAAACAGCTGACAGAGTCTTTACTGATGAGATGCGCATAATATATCATACCATATATATCGCCCAGCCCTACTTTCCATATTTTTATGCAATTATGTATTATTGTTATTATTAATATTACATGACATATATATATATATATATATATATATTAATTAGTACTGTCAAACAATTACAGTACAACTTTACAATTTAAGTCTCATTTAAAATGACCCAACAAACATGTTTAAGTATTAAGATAACTAAAACAAAGAAAATTAAAAGGGAAAAAATAATAAATTATAAACTTTACTATAAAAACACTAAAAAAAGAAACGACAGTTATTTATTAAAACTTCCACTGAAAACCCCTAAAGCAAAACATTAATCAATTTTATTTATATAAATATTATCATAAACATTGTTTCTTATTCTGAAATAACTCTGAAAAGTTTACACTTTGCACTCATAAATCGATAGATTTACAAAGAAAAAACTATCAGCACATTATATTGAACATGAAAGTAGAAAGATTGCAGTGGTATATTTTTGTTAAACATTCTTTGATCATCTTTCTTATTTACTTTAAAAAAATATCTTTACAATGTGTTTACAGTGCAGTGTTAGCTTCAAATCAATTAAACCTCGTGTCTCTGTGTGGAGTTTTTGCTGAGTTTCAGTTTTTATTTTAGTGACGCTTTGCTTACTGAAGATCATGCAGACCAACGCGGCAGGCAGAGCACCCTGTTTGTTTTCTTCATTTTCTAAATTCACAAAATTGTGTTGTTATTATAGGTGTATACAAATTAAAGTAGACCCTTCACAGATTCGATTGATGTATTGCTCTTATCTGTAAGATCAAAACTCAGTGTGCAGTTAAGGTTCATTTTGGCGTCATCACTAGAAGACACCTCAAAACACAGATGAGCGTTTGCCGACCCCAGGAGGTTAAACCAGATGTTTCACTATTCAGGTAAACAGCTATAAACAGCTTAACTAACCTGCCAAGCTAGATTCACTTTAAACTGTAGAAGGCCACACTTATATCAAAAAACACAGTGTCGTAATAAACCGAGTTCAGACACAGACAGTTAGACAGTTTCCCAACACATTGACAGGTTGTGCCACCTTAAGAAGACGTGTGCTAAGGACAAAGAGAACTCCTGAAGATATCGAGCCAAAGTCGATGGTTGATGTCAGTGGTCTGCCCCGGAGCAGCTGGAACGGTTCCCTTCCCAGATCCTTCCTCCACAGAAAATAGAAATGGGCTGTTAGCAGAGCCATCTATCCTCCGTCCAAATGAAATTGCTGGCCAGCAGCCCATATTAAAGCACCTGTCCCTAAAGACACAGCCCTTTTTCCTGGAGTATGTGACGGTCCTTCCAGGACACTTGTTACTGCAGGGACTACAATTTACATCTACAGGAGAAACTGCTCTTGTACGACAAAAAAAACCTATTCAGTGTGACTATACTATTATTATTGTTAACTATTAACTACTATTATTATTATCATTATTAAATATAATATTTTTATATAATTTATATATATCATACTATATTTATATTAAAATGAAAATAAACTATATGTTTAAATACTGCAACAGTAAATTGTATTTCATAAATGTTATTCAAATCATTATTATTCAAAATAATAGTTTATTATAAATGATGCAAACTACATACAAATATTTTTTATACTGCAACAATACAATGGTACAACAAAAATGTATATTTCATAAACATATGAAATATATATATATATATATATATATATATATATATATATACACACACACACACACACACACAAACAAGTATAAACCTGAATAATATGAGTATTTAATAATAATAATAATAATAACTAACATTGCTTAAATTAATATTTGTATTTAAGCTAATAACTATTTTGTTATTATTTACTTTTGTTTTATTGTTTTTGTTTTTCTTATAAAACATACGATTATTTGATCAATAAATAATTCTTATTGCAATAATGATACTGCATTGTAAAATAAAATAAAATAAAACATTCATTAATAAAAATTAATTTACATTTTTTTTTACATTTACAATTTTACATTTACAAAAATAATTACATTTTATTCATACTACTACTAATGTACAATAACAATAATAACGCACAAGGACATAAGAGGTCCTTACAAAATCTGTGATGTGTTTTGTATGTTATGGGGATATTTACTGCAAATAAAACAGGTGGCACATCTGTGAGGACCTGGAGAAACTGAAGAGAAAACCTTTAAATGAAAAAATAAAACAATTTTTTTTTAAATAAAATGCAATAAAAATAAATGTAAATAAATGTGTATCCCTGTATATAGGATTCGGTTCGTATCGCAATTTTTTCCGTGGGGGGTGGGAGAAAAAAAGCGATCCATTACTTTCAAAGAGCCGTTCAAAAAAACACCCCTGCACTGGTTGCGCCCCTCACTCTATAACTGCTCTGTCTCGCGGAGGAGCTCATTTGTGTGCATCTGTGTGAAACACGCAAAGGTAAAAAAGAACGACAGAAAGAACTGCTCCCCCCTCAGCCGCGACTCGGCTCCCATCATTCAGTGGTTATGAGCCGTTCAAAAGAATCAGTTAGTTTGCGAACATTGCAACTCTAGTCACTTGGGGAAGTGGCATCCTTTATCTTCACCGGGTAGCCGAAATGTTGCCATACTGCTGGAGGAGGAAGGGCCGCAATCTCTGGGTTGGTTGCCATGTTTCCTCACATTCTTCTTCAACTTGCTCAACCTTTGCAGGCAGGTGTCACATGATTGGAAAGGTAGTCACGGGGTGTGTCGTGATTCTCCCTTAGGATCGTGGATCTGAGTGTCGGGGTTTCGGTTTGATATCGCGAATAGTTACAGCCATACTAGCAACCCTTTGGTTATCAACACACACACACGCAAAAAATCTACTATTATGTTCAACAGAAGAAAGAAACGTACACGGTTTGAAACAGGTGAATAAATAGTGACAAAAATTATTGTTTTTTTATTTTGGTTGAACTATACATTTAAGAAAGTTTGATAAATGTTTTGGTCTAATTTGCTGATAATTCATCCAGGGTTTCTTCGGGTCTTTAACAGGCCGTAAAAAAAGGTTTCAGGTCAGGGCAGAAAGTCTTAATTTCATAAGATGCAAATTTGAAAATTCATCAAAATGATGTTCATGACAAATGTGGCAATGCTGTATATGAAAACTTGTTTTATCTTCCAAGTTGATTTTTCTGAGCCCATTGACAGATCTTCTACAATCTTCTATTTGTAATAATCATATTTTGTTTTCATCAATTTTAACAGAAAATAAGACTTCTATGTGCTCGAATAATGTATCTGTAGACATTTGGTAATGACAAAATAATGAGCAGTCTGATCAGAAAATACAGGTTTTTTTATTTTGTAAAATCAATGAAAAAGTGATGGAGATCAGATCGACATAGTATTTTGAACTATTGCTAATACAACTTATTGTTTACATTTAGATAATCTCAGTTTATTCCTTATTATTATTATCAATAATGTGTATTTGCATATATTCTGAATTAATGTTTTTTAAAAACAAACAAAACCATTTTTTCTCATATTCTCACAGAGGATCAAGCAGCCACATCTGAGGCTGAAAATAATGTGCTTCTCGAGCCAGAACCGAACAAGGGCTATGAAATGGAATCCGAACATCATGAAAACTCTGTACAAGCAGCAAATCCTCAGTACTATCAGATGTCATCTGCACCCACTGATATTCTAGCAAGCAGTTTAAGCTTGTGCGAAAGCCAGCCTTCCACAAGCACTAACGCAGTTGCTGAGGAGAGACAGGGGCCATTTATTTGTGAGTCCTGTGGAGTATCTTTCAATGACATGGCTCTGTTGAACATTCACAATGCTTTACACAAAGACAGACCTTTCAATTGTTTGACATGTGGAAATTCTTTCAAAATGATGAAATGCTTGATGAAACACCAGAGATTTCACTCAACTCCGGATTTGAGCATCGAGTTCGAAGCCACTCTGAATGAAGAAGAATTCATTGTGCAGCTCGAAACCTGTGATGCTGTCAATACATCCCTGGAAACACTAGAGGTCACTACACAAGGTAAGGCATGATTTCAAACGCAGTGCTAAAACGTTTGTTTAGAAATACGTTTCTGTACACTAAAGGTAGTCATTTTGGACTGTATACTGACACAAATCTGAACTGAAATTGAGTGGAAAAATATATATTTTTAAAATTATAAATAGATAGACCAGTCTTCAGTGTCACATATTCATTTAGAAATCATTCTAATATGCTGATTTGGTATAAGGAATGTTTTTATTTTTTATGATGTTAGAAATGGTTGTGCTGCTCAACAAATTTTGAAAAATGACACATTTTTTCTCCCATTATTAAAAAAAAAAAAAAAAAAAAAAAGTAAAAGAAAACGGCTTTCATTTTAAAATATATTTTCTTGTAGAATCAATTTTAAATGTAATAATTTCCACTTTATCTGGTCAAATTCATGTGGTGGTATTATTGAATAAAAGTATAAATTAAAATATTAATAAACACATAGTAGTATATGCAGTGCATGTAAAATGATTTTTTTTTTTTTTTAAAACAGCCTTGTAAAATGCATTTAGTGAAAAATTACCCATAATGACTAGTATTTTTTATTTTAAAATAAATAATTATTTAATATTTATTAGATTTTTCAGTCTGTTTCTCTTAAACATACTGTGTTCTTCTCCTTACAGAAATTCTCCAAAGTAACTTGGATAACAACGATGTATCTTGTGCGGTTTTGGAGAGCAGTCAGTATGCGACCGAAACGTTTGTGCAAGGTTTAAATATTACCATCGAAAACGCAGACATCCCTAACCCCACACCTAACACGGATATCATAAAGCTATCGAATGATGGTATGTTCCGATGCAAAACATGCGGGAAGTGTTTTGAACTGCGGTGGAAGTTCATTAACCACGTACGGGCTCATGTGAAACATTACAAATGTTCTCACTGCGATAAGCGCTTTACTATGAGAAGCTGCCTCATCAGACACGCAGCGATGCACACTGGAGCTCAGCTATTCAAATGCGATATTTGTTCCAAGTCTTTTGTATTTCAGGCCTCCCTTGAAAAGCACAAGCGTCTTCACACGGCAGAAAAGACTGTTACCTGTTCGAACTGTCAGAAGGTTTTTCCCGGCAAACGTTCCTTCGGCAGACACAGATGCAAAGCAGTGGAAACGCTCTACAACTGTCCCGTCTGCGACAAGCAGTTCAAAATCAAACAAAACATGCTCGACCACCAAACACTGCACACCGGCGAAAAGCCCTACTGTTGCGAGATCTGCGGCGCTTTTTATAGCTGCGAGCGATATCTGAAAAATCACCAGAAGAGTCACATCGAGAAAACCTACGACTATCCGTGCGAACTCTGCGATAAACGTTTCAGCGCTCGCAAACATTTGCAAGCGCATATGCTCGTGCACACGAGGGAAAAGCGTTACGCTTGCGATGTATGTGATAAAAAGTTTGCCACCTCTGGAAACCTCAACAGACACAAAGCCGGTCACACAGGAGTGAAGCTGTACGGCTGCCCCATATGTTTGAAAAGGTACACTACTGCGTACGCCCTGAAGATGCACACGCACAAACACACTTCGAGCAAACCCTTTCTTTGCGACGTTTGCGGTAAGGGATTTACCAGTTCGGACTACATGAAAAGGCACAAGCGAATCATTCACGCGGGGAGAAGGGATTGTGTGTGCTCCATCTGCAATAAGGCCTTCATATTCCCCAGCTCTCTTAATCAGCACATGCTCGTACACACAGGAGAGAAGCATCACGAGCGACTGGTCAGTCCTTTGTTGAAGAAGTTCAGTTGCGATCACTGTCAAAAGAAGTTCTACTCGCAAGCCGCCCTCACGGTACACCAAAGGGTCCACACAAAGGAGAAGCCATATAGTTGTGAGGTTTGTGGAAAGAGGTTTGGGTATTCCAGCAGTATTCAGATGCACATGAGAATCCATACGGGGGAGAGACCTTTTGGTTGCGATGTTTGCGGTAAGACGTTCAATCAGGCTGTGCATCTGAGGACCCATCAGCGAGTGCACACTGGTCTGAAGTCATTCAGCTGCGAGAGCTGTGGGAAGAAGTTTGTGGATCTTAGAAATCTTAAACAACATAAATGTAAATACACCATGTAAATTGGCAGACCAAAGGTTACACAGAATGTAGCACTGCATCTTTTGTTCAGGGCCGTTTGAAATGTTCATAGCTAATGATCTGTAGTCTTATTTGGCAAGCTGAACAAAATAAGCGTTTGTATGCTTCTGTATTTTTAATTAATCGTGTAAACAATTATATTTTCAAACCAGGACTGGGAATCAATGCTTGTGTGTGACGGCAATAAAAACATCTTGAAGAACCACTTGTCTTTTTTCCCCTAATAAATATTAAATCATTGTAATTGAATTATAAAATAGTTATGATAGATGGAGAGAGATCTAATTAATTTACCAAAACTTGATTTATAGTTTTATATTTTTGCACTACATTTTGAAATGTTTTAGTAAGAGTGGCATATGAAACAAAGTCGTACACGTATTCAAAAGCATGAATATATAAACTGTAGTTGTACATAGTTTTTCATGATAAATATAGCTTTTAGTTCGGTTCACATATCTGGTCGCAATAAAACAGGCCAGAAAAACAGGTATTTTCACTGATATGACGACAAATAAAAGTAGAACGTACGTAATTAATATTAATGAGCATGTTTTGAAAAGTCCTTTGACTTCCGGGGCGGAGACTAATTGCACATATGCACCTGTGTTCAATTAACAACGTCACATCTGACTGCTACCAGTTTAATTTGTGCTCACAAACTAGATTTCGATCTCGGAGCACAGTTTAACGCTCTCATTTTTCTCTTTAAGAGATAAATAGAATTTAGTTCTGCTGTATTTGTAGTTCTTCCATGACAGCAACTCGATTATTTCGTTTTCATCGCAATAGTCGATAAAATGAAGGAGCTAACGTTAGTAGAGGAGATGCCTGATGAGGGATACGGATGCGCCGTTGCTAATCGTTTCGGCCAACTGCTGGACGATGAATCCGACCCTTTCGACATTTTGTACGCGGCAGGGAATGAAAAGAAACCGAAGAAGAAGAAAGACGAGCCAAAGAAAAGTTCAACTACGACTAAATCTGGAAAGAAAGAGTCTCAGAGGGACCGCAAAACCGTTCTTCCAGCGTGTGGGGGTGGACAAGGTAACGTTAAGTGAAGGACGGAATGACGCAACAAGCTTTACTGTTAACAAATTATCGACTAATTTAATTGACCCCGAAGTCATGAGTTTAAATGTGAGGTACTCTGGGCCTGGTTGCTGAGGATTTAAGCGTTTAAAGTGTTGACGTGTGTGTGTTTGGTCCATATTTCTAGGCCAAGTTCGTCTTGCTCGTGGAGAAGTTGAGGAGCGAATAGAGAGACGTGTGACTTTTGAGCGCAAGTTCAGCGATGCTGAAACCCCTCCCAGTTTCTCTGTTGAGAGGTAAGTGTCTCTAATTACGTGTTAATAAATGTCTTTATTTTTTATTCAACTTCCTCAATTTATTTTGCATGCCACTCTATCTGTCTTCATCTGCGCGTAGGCCTGTGGATGTGCTGGACAGGCCTGTCAGAGGAAGAGGAACAGGAAGAGGACGAGGAGCCCGAGGCCCAGGATATCCAAGATCCAGTGATGGATTTGACCAGAGGGGAAAGAGAGAGTTTGAGAGACACAGTGGCAGTGACCGAACGTGAGCTGTGACTCATTTCTCTCGTGTTAAAAACTGGGTGTGATTTAGGGCCCAAACTTTATATTGGGTAGCACATGAATTATGTGCGAATAATGTTAAACACGCATACAGAAGTAAACGTGACACTAAAATAAATTAAATGTCCCTTACGTATTAGTTTGAAAATACAATGTACAAATGAAAGGGCATTTGCTGGAGGTGTATGATAAATTAATGTGATTTATATTTATCCTAAAATTTTATAGGACACTTTATAAATATGTATTTTAATACTTAAAGGTATCAAATTTTGGTTATGTTGGAAATGGTTAACTGCTGTTTTATTTTTTGCTTTGTAAGTAACTAGTTAAAAAGTCTACAAATTTGAGCTCCGATTATTTTATGCACACAAGCATCTGATAAATTAGACGTTGCTTTACATCAGGAGTGTCCGTTCAGAAGAGAAGCGCAGCGGCAGTGGATCTCGCAACTGGGGCTCGATGAGAGACCATATGAGGTGACGTTTCACTCTTTGTCAAAGTGAAATTATTTTCTCACTACATTATAAAATGGTTGTCCCTTTCTTTTTTTTCTGTAGTGAAATTGAAGTGGGGTCACCTAGTGAAGAGGTCGTTGAAAACGAGGAGACCCAAGAGTCAGTTGAAACTGATGGAGAAAACAGGTCCGTTTCTCACAGCTGCAGGAAATATCTTGTAACACAGATGAAGCTTGACAGTGAATATGGTTATGTGCTGACTTTATGAATTTGAGCTGCCTTTTATAGCTCATAATGGATGTAAATGTACAATTGCTCCTCTTTCAGACCATCTGAGACTGAGGAAGTGATTGAGGTTGCCCTAGAGATGACACTGGATGAGTGGAAAGCTCTGCAAGAGCAAAGCAGGCCCAAAGTAGAGCTGAATATCCGTAAAGCAGACACCTCTGTGCCCTCCAAGGCTGTGGTCATCCATAAGTCCAAATTCTTTCAGGTGAGGGGTCTCATTCTTGGCGCTTGGAGCCTGTTGAAAAGACTCATTTTTAAAATTCATTGTTCTGGTTCTAGAAACATCCTAATGGGTTGGATGAAGAGGATGTGGTTTTCCGCCGCCCAGCCAATGATATCACCCGTCAGCTGGAGATCAACTTTGGTAGCCTGGCTCGGCCTTCTCGTGGTGGGAGAGGAGGAGGACGAGGAGGTGGTCGTGGCCGCGAGGCTCCGTCCATGCCACCCCAAAGATCTCCACAGAAACTTGAATCCGTAAGTTAGTTGCATCATAATTTGCTCATGCCCAGACATGTGAAAATGAAGAGTTTTAGTTTGAGGCACTTTACAAGCCAGATAGGTGTTCGTGCTGTGTGAGAAACTGCCTGTGGTGGTTTGAGGCTAAATCATGTTTTGCTGTTTCCTAAGGCTCCAAATCCAGATGATCCAGAAGATTTCCCTGCACTGGCCTAGAGCTCCTCTGGAGGTAGAGAGTGAGGATCAAACTGTTCTGCAACCCATGTTGCTAACTCTGAGTTGGGCAATGTGCGCTTAAAATGAATGAAAAATAAATTTAAAATAAGTTCTTTGCAGTTACTGCAGTTGTCGTGTTGTGTATAGCTCTGTAACTCTTGCACTTGTTTGGATTTACTATTTAAACAAACAAAACAAAAAAAGCAGTAGTGCTTTAGTGTAACTGAAGCAGTAGTTTGTTCTAAAATAAAGCATGGCATTAAAGGCATATTGATGCTGAGTGACTACTTTATTGCCTAAATAAGCATATTAAAATGTAGACTAACATTTCTGCAATTTATTAGCCAGAAGAGTTATGGGGTGTTAAGCAAGGTAACCGTGACTTTAAAAAATATATATATATATATATATTAATATTAATAAAAAAAAATTTAATATCTTGCTGACCTCAAACTTCTGAATGCGATTTATTTGCCTACATGTTAAACATTATGGTAAAGATTAGTTATTTTGAGTTTCTAAAGCTGAGTAAAGAACAAGTAGAAATGTATATAATTTTTTTTATAGCTTATTTTTATTAGCTTTATTTTTACCACCAGGTGGCAGTATACCCCAGAGAATAAGGGAAATCTGACTCTTGTACTTCTGCTGGCAGTAGGATGTCTGTAGTACCTCCTCACTATTTTTCGTGAGCAGTGGTGTAAAACGGGATCATTGATCCTATACTTTCTCCTGCTGTTAGAAAAATTTAACTTTTTTTTGTAAAATTCTGATGTCAAGAAAAACTACTACTTTATTTTTTTGCGGGTAGACAAGTTTCCTTGAAGCTCACAGTGCTTTGGCTGGTGATGGAATGTCACTCTGCTAGTCATACAGTGAAGGGAAATTAAATTAACAATGGGCTGTTTCCTCCAGCTCGCCGTGTATCACTATAGATTTTGGCAGTTTGCTAGACAATACTGCCAATCTCGCTGAAAAGAACCGCAGAGATATGTCCTGCAAGCATGGCAGCAATGAACTCTGGAATCAGATTCCTCAATGAGGAAATGGGCAGTAGTGGGAGAACCTAACCTGTTTTTTATAGCTCCACTGTCCCTCCTGATTGCTCTGACTTGCTTATCTTTGAGCTATAAAAATCTCGTCTTAGTGTAGTTATACGATACACCCCGATTTAGCCTTTTGAAGAGAGCCTAGTGTTTTTTTTTTTAAGGGATTGGGCCAGATTCCCGTGGCTGCGTTAACACTGAGGTGATTGTAAATGTTAGGCTTAAGTGTCCTTTTTGCATTCTCAGAGCTGTTGTTTTTTTTCTGTGGATAGTGTTGAGCTGCTGAAACACACACAGGCATGAGCTCATTGTAGCTGACAGAGTGAATCCAGATAGATAAAGCAGTGATACCAGAAGGATGCGAGTTCACAATATTTTCTGCACCCAACTCCACAGTTTTCTTTGTCTTGGCATTTTATGTTTTCCCATCAGCCCTTTCCCTCTATTTAAGGGCTATTGGGGAGATCGTGAACTGTGTGTGACTATAATTAACTGTCAACTGTTTTGAATTAATATAGATCCATTGGAGCGTAGAAGCAAATGGTGATTGATCGTTGGCCTCGGGACCCAAAGAGTGATTGATTCAGTGTGGTGTTGAATTTGGTATAACCTCAAAAAAGCATTTGTACCTTTTGTCGTTTATTTTTCCTGAACAAATGTTAGGCTAAATCTTAAACAAGTGAGATCTTGTTTTTCTTCAGATGATTGTGTTGCGTTGACAAAGCGTTTAGTTTAGCGTTGCTGCGGATGCAGTGGAGCGGTTGGTCGTATAAGCAACATGAGATGATCTGAACTGAGCTGACATTAAAAGTCTTGGACTTGCTTGTATTTCATCTGTGTCGGATTTGTTCATGTCCTCCTGGGACCCAGAAAAAAAAAACTTTTGGAATTTAAAGTGTTTTTTTTCCTCATGACTTTTATAGTGTTTGGAGAAATATATGACGGTTTAAAAAATTGTTTGCATTTGGAGAATTCAGGACATTGGTACTAAAAAAACAAAAAAAGTGACTAATGACAAATTAAAACCAAATTGGGTTTGTGCTCATTTTCTTTACAACACTCTCGACTGATTATACGTAGTTGAAAGATGTTTATATTTCATATTTATGTACGCACACTAGTCTATGTATTAATTAGCCGTGTTTAATCTAAATGAGTGTTTTTCATCACTTTGGCACAGACATTGAAACTTCTACTAAACATTTGCACATAGTTTCTCAACTATGTTATAAAGGATATCACAGAATGATTAAATCTAACATTTACATTCTGATTACTTGCACCATTTTGTAAACATTAGCAAAAATAGATGTTTCCAGGTCTCCATTTTTTATTATTCTGTAAAAATAGTGTCACAGTCATTGCATGGAACTTTCTCATATTGGTTTGCTATTGAACCGTTTTGTGTGTGTATATAGAAAGGAAATACTTACCATTAGTGGGTTCCTTTAAGCAAGGTTAGAAAATGAATCTGTCATACTGTCACTCCAGAGATGCCTGTTACGAGAAACTCAATTCAAAAGCCAATCAAATTCATAGACACTGATATAACTTATAGTACGCTTTCTGTCTCCCGTTAGTCTCTTATTCTAATCTTCAGTCTTGCCATTCAATTTATATATTTACGGACACTGTAAATGTGTTTATGTACATTTTAAGGGGAAAAAATTAAGGTTACATTTATTTTAACATCAGAAAGGTACAAAATCACCAAGATTTGCTTTCATTTATACCCGTCTCTCTCTAGTTCATTACAATTTATGTCCTCCCTTGGGTCCTGCACTGTAACTGGACAGCTGCACTAGAGCCTACATTCCCTCTCACTCCGTTTTTTTTGTGTGGTGTCTCAAGGTTGTACTCCACTGTAAATAGGTGTGGAGCTCAAAGAGTCAATTCCAACATATTGATTAGGGCTTTAAGACTAGAGCCTTTAGCAACCTTGAATCTTGAAGAGCTTGCACTGCGGAGACTTATCAACTAGGGAAAAAGTCTGATAAACTACATGCTACTTTTGAGACTCAATTTTATTCATCTCTCACAATGAATTCTATTTCACAGTGCAGTTGTATGCTACGAGGCAAACTATTTTTGACTCTGCGTACTCCGAATTGATTATACATACTGCAATATGCATATATTTGTACTATTTTTATACACATTTGATGTGTGTTTTCACACAGGCTGGTCATATCAAAGTCTTAACCTATATCTATTAATAATAAGCAGCTAATCAATCAAGGCTTTGAGACACGGGCTGCTTTTGCCCTGCAGGGAAAGAAGGGGCCAATCAGCAGTACCCATGCTCATTATTAATTCAGTAGCTATGGGAGCTCTTAGCTCTCTATCCCACAGAGTTTAGAGCTCTGTGTCAGCACAAAGTGCATCTATCACAATTTGGCCTTCTTGGTATTGATTCGGTCTACTATGTTAAATATATTTGAGCAACAAGTAATAACAAGTAATACTAGTCATCGCTCTGGGTAATTAGCATGCACGAGATGATCGAAGGCAATAAAACTAGTGGTTAAATCAGATTTCAATCAAACAAACTTGGGAATTATGAAAAATCAAGATCCTAATGACAGCAAATGTAAAATTTAGCATGCATGTCACTCTGCATTAGTGGTGGGATGTTTAGTTTTGTAGTTTTTAGAGTGTGTCATTAAAAGAATAGTTCACCCAAAAATTCTGTCATCATTTACTCACCCTCGAGTAGTTCCAAATCTGTATGAATTTCTGTGTTCAGCAGAACACAAAGGAAGATATTTTGAAGAAAGTTTGCAATAAGGCTGTTTTGGGTCACCGTTGACTTTCGTAGTAGGGAAAAAAAAAATACTATGGGAGTCAATGGTGACCCAAAACCTATTTATTTGAAACCTGATTTATGCAGAAATGATTCTTGCTAGCAAATCGTTAAATCATTCATTGATTTAAAACACTTGACAGTCTTTGAGTGATTCACTGAATCGTTTGTTCAAATAATTTGTTTGATAAACTGATTCATATAGAAATAAACAAAGTGAGTGAGTTATTTAATCTTTTACTGAACCGTTATGCTTGAATCATTCATTCAACTGATTTGTTCGAAACTAATTGATTGGGGAAGTTGAAGAACTAAACACAGCTGTGTGGTGCTTAGAGTTTGAAATTATAGAGGTCCCAGCAAAAACAAAATAACCGGCAATATTACCATGTTACAATATGAACTTTTTGTTTATTGACCTATTGTATTGAAAAAATATAATGCTTGCGGGTTCTGAATATTAGCATGACTCTGTAAACATTTTTGCCTGTGATATTGCCTAAATATACGTTTTTTTTTGTTATAGAGTGTATGAGTATCTGGAATATTAAGTTGGTTTTACTTACATTCACCTAATGTCTTCCCAGCATGTGCTAAAATACATAAAAAAGAGCAATGAAAACAAAACACTGGACTTTAATTAGCTGTCATCTTCAAGCACACCTGTTTATCTTTCGTTTTATCGATCCTATCGTTTTGGTTTTTTTTTTTTTATCTTAATGTTCCTGCTCTGGTTTCCATGGTGGCATTGAAACGTGCAATATTTCAAGGAAAAAAACTGTTCTTTAAGGTTCATATCAGTGCTCTGTCATTGTGATGAAATGACTAACCTTGTCTGGAACATTTCCAGAGATGACTTATCAAAATATTAATATTCCAGCACCACAGAGTTGGGTTTCCAGCACAGAACTGTTTGAAATGTGCAAATTACGTATTCTTTTTCATTAGAACGCCGGCAGGTCACAAGAGATCGTCTGTATTCCATTCGGTTTCTGTCTTTTTGGGGCACAGACAGTGTGTGGTCTGACCTACCCCGGCCCAAACATGTCATCCAGCCTACTGGATGTGGATAAATGCCCTCAGGTGATTCTCTTTTAGTCAACTGCTGATCTCCCTGTGGAGTGATACAACACGGCCTTGACAGGTTATGGAAGTGCAGTCCAAACACAGCTCTGTAGAGCTGTTTAATTAGTTCACACTCTCCACGGTAGACACCCAGAAGGCCCTTCAGAACGCTGCTTTATCTTAATGTGTTTACAGTCAGAAATAACCTATGCCACATTTTATCACCAGGCACCGACCTCTTGGTTCTTTTGAGGGTTGGGACGGTGGTTCTTGCTGGCATGGAGCTTGTTCTTCACTAAGTTGCTAGTTCAGCGGCTCTTTTTGCAACCGCGTACATCTCTAGTTTATTTTAACTATGCATAAGCAGTGTTGTGCAATAATAAGATATGTGTAGGCATGTGACAGCTATGAATATTTCATTGGAGATGTTTAGCAACAAACAATCTGTGAGCTGTAGGTCAAGGACTATTTGTTTTGCATGCATATGTATGACCGCTTCGGCCTGGGGGATGTGAATATCTGCCTTAAATTATTATGTTATTATTAATATCCTGAGACTATGCCAGAACTTTCTATGACCGTGTAAAGGCCAATGTAATGGTTCTAGTGGGTGATGAGGGGTTGCTGGAATGCTCAGAAGGGAATTTCATTTATTCATCTTCATTTTGTGTGTGAATACTTCTACAGAGCTTGGACGTACGATACCTGAATTTGTTTCTGTGATGTGGAGAGGGTTTCTGGATGAGGAATGTAGCATAACTGAAAACATAAGATCTGTGGGGGTCACGTTGTGGACATAAGATGTGGAAGCCTGTGGAAGTTCTCTTAGTGGACCTTTACCAAACATTTAGGTTGCTTGTAGTAGAATTCGGTCTTGTAGCATTGTTAAAGTGCAGAGAAACAGCCTAATATTGTAGTGAATTTTCACTGGAATGTGAACAGTATATAAAGAGTTTTACTTTCTTATTTTGCAAGTATATGTCTAAACCTTACCCTAACCTTACCCTTACCCTACTCTTAGAGTTAATAGACTTGTAGTTGCCAACGAATGAGAATTGGTTGACTTGTAGCTGACATGTAGTTAGTATTAACCTATTTATACTTTGTTAGAGAGCTGCTGGGATGGAAATTACAAAAAAAGTACTTCTGGCTTAGTTTGTGTAGTTTGTGAAGCTGAAGGTTTGTGTTGGCAAAACTACAGGAAATATTTATTTGTTCATCTGCTTTGCTAAATTGCTGTTTATCCATATCTACACTGCATTTATCTCAGCGATGACAGAGCACAACCAAAACAAAGTTCTTTTGTAAGACTGCTGGAGGGCTGCAAGTGAAGAAATGTAGATTTAAAGTGTCCTTATTATGGATTTTTGAAAATGACCTTTCATGTTGCATGTTAGCTCTAAGTGAATAAAAACATTGTGCAAAGTTTGTATTCTGAAAGTGCCCCGTGTGAAAAGTTATAAAATAGAGTCGCAAGGCATTTTAGGTTAACCTTAATGTGAAACATTACCATATTTCCCACCCACTTGTTGGTCTAAATGAAAATGCAAATTCATTCTTTGCCACTAGGTGCCGACCTTTGAGCATTAAAATCAAACAATAAAATCGGAACAAATGGTTTGGAAATCGTTAAACAAATGAGATCAAAATAAATGCATATTATAAGAAATTCAAAGTGGTTTTTGACCTTGCATGCATGTCAGCTTGTTGTTTGGGACCTTTCATAACCCATAATAGAGGCACTTTAAGATGGTAATGTTAGCCATATGATCATTGTTTATTTATTTTTTCTGACCTAAAAATATGGCATGGACCTTTCTCATGCTTGAAGACTGAATACCTGTGAGTTATAATTAAAAGCTAAAATATAATGTTGATACTGAAATGTACGGTGTGTATCTATATGTGCGTGACTCCAGATAAACAAAGTAAATGGGAATCCACAGGAGAGCGTGGCTCATGCTAATGATGACTGTTTAATTGAAATGAGTAAAGAGACAGCAGTTCGTATTACAGCTCCCTGCCTCTCTCTTCACCTCTTTCTCTCTCTGTTTTGTCTGGGATGTGGCTTGGGCTGCAATAGTAATTACCGCTCAGTCTAAGGGGAGAAGAGCGTAGAACTGCTGCTTTCGATGACTGCCTTTGACTCCTTGGGAAGTTTTCAAGTCAAACAAGCCTATGCAAAATCGCAGCTGCTTAACACCATCATTATTCCCCATCAAATGGAGGCTCACAGGATGTTTGCACATCCATGCTTGGCATCACCACAAACATTTTCACAGAGAACTATGAAAATGATATTCATTGATTTCTTGAGGCTGAGCTTTTAGCGTTTGGGTTGCGGTGGTGGGAAAAATGCACATGCAAAGAGTTTATTCCAGCATTTATGTAGCAAAACCAGTTTATTCACCATTTGAAGGTTATTTCAGTGAGTCATGAAGCAGTAATACAATGAATAAGTACTGTACTACTGTACCAATATATCAATTCTCTGTGTGCTTATGGATTCGATTCAGGGAGGAAAGAACATAAAAAGAACATTAATACTAATTTTACTGTCAGTGTATTTCTGCAGTGAATTTAGACTAGTTAGCTGGTGAATTTGGTACCACTTTATTATCATGGTCCCTTTTGAACAATCTGTTCACAAACAAAAAGCAACCCTGGGTTAAGAGGAAAAATGTGCCTCTGCTTTTGCAAAACTCCACAACAGAGAAACAACAGTGATTTTTATTTTCACACAAGTTATGATTACATTGGCAGATTATAAATTAATAAAAGTAACTGCATAACCGCTTACCTGGGGCTGTGTCATAAAACTAGTTTACCAAACAAGCCAGGCTTATTTCTGAATTATCTTGAATCAAATGAACCGACAATAAATCAGACTAAGTGAAATAAACCTGGCTTAACTTGGCTTGTTTTATGAAACAGGCCCCTGGTATGAGTTGCATGAAACTCGAGTCCCAATAAACAAGCTAAAATGAAACTATTTTAAAAATTAAAATCTGTAATTATCTAATAAGAACCATTTTTTAAATATATTCGGTTGTTATATGTCATTAGATTTAAACTTTAAGTCTAAAACAGTAATGAAAAGCTGCATTTAAATAAATATCTAGCTTTAGATAGAGGTTTTGAATCAGTTTGAATCAGTTTATTAAAGTGATTTTGTCGAATAAATCCGAGTAACTGATTAAATGCTAATGTGGGCTATTCACATTTGATCTGAAATAAGGATGTTGTAAACAAAGGATTGAAACAAATATAGTAAGCTATATATTCGATCAATATATGAATGCAAGATTGGAAACCTGTTACAGATGTCAATTTTATAGTCTCTTGACTGCTGAATGTAATATGGTGAAGATGACTTGTTATGAGACCATCAGAAACCGTTTCAATTTACATAACAAACGTATACCCTTTGAAAGCGATGTTTCAGGTCTGTTGACTTACATTGTTCTCGTGAAGAAAGATTCTGCAGATGAATATTGGCATGAAACATCTGCGCAAATGATTCATTTGCTGAAATGCGAAAAATCACAGGACACGTTTCAGCTCAATAATGAGAAAGCGATGAACTTTCGCATGAATCGTTTCTTTGATGTCGGTCACATAATTGGTCATTTTCTTTTAATTACTGATGATGTCGTGCAACCCCAGACTGTCATTTATATAGTATTTAGCAAAGCCAAACAGCTGTAGGTCTGTTTATGCTGCGGCTGATTTTTGTTCAATCCTGTAGTAATCGAAGTCAAATTGGGTTTTTTCTTTTGTTTGACATTGCTGCGCACAAACTATAAACTGTAGATTCATTAAAGCAGACATGACTAATGATGTCTACATTTTGTTATGCACAGCTTTATTGTCCTGTGGCATGTTCACACAAGGTCAAATGCAAGATCAAGATATAAAATGTGTGAAGAATGTTCTTAATCGCGTGTTTGCAAGCTTACGGTCGCTTTATGTGACTGTATAAACAGCCTGGCTCTTTTTCAATCCAATTTCATATATCAGTGTATATATAACAAGCAAACAGAAATGACAATGTAAAATAATTTATTATTCAATTCCATAGTTACAGATGTGGGTTGAAAAAGAATAATGCATTTCTTGAATGTTATTTTTCACCTTTAATGTAAGTAAACATGCCGTAGGATTATTTGATTACTTTATTATTTATGTTTATAAAACATGCCTATGCCGTAATTTTGTCTAGACGCATTTTTAATGGCAAATATTTGACATTTTGAAGAGTATAGGTCAGTTTTATATTGATGTTGGCAAGCCTGTGTAATTACATGCCATCTGAAATTTAGTTTGGATATTCATAATGTGTTTTCAGGGAAATCTTCCCTCCAGGTAACCACGACATTGTTATTTGTTGAGGATAAATACACTTAAAAATATCCCACTGCTTGGAAACCAGAATTCATGTTTGTCATACCCAGAGTAAACAAACAGATTGATTTTGATTTGCTCCAATGTTTTCAAGAGCCTTTTAGTGGTGTGCTTACCATGCAGGGCTCGGAGCAAATGGATGGCCGTCGAAAATGATGCTTTCATCCACTGCAAGGAACGTGCGGGAGTGCGCAAGATGAAATGGCCTGTCATTGTCAGCGGGAGCCAGCACCTGCAGCCATTGCTCTTTGAGCTAATTTCACCCCAAAAAAATAAAAAGAGTTTGCTGTTCATCCAAAACAGAAATCCAAAGGAAAAGTCGACTGTAGAAATAACACCATAGCTCTTTCCTCTGACAGGATGGAAATCAAAATGAAAGCTCTGTTTTATATGGTGGGAATTCAGGCAGATTTGGGGGGGATGAATTTCGCGTTCCCCCCGTGCACTTACTCAATCTCGCCATATGAATAACACATTGTTGCACTGAATTGTGCCAGAACAAACAAAACAGCGAGAGAAGGAGGACCATTGTTTATATCGCTCAAAAACACGTTAAACAAACCCAAGATTGATTCTGCATTTGGTTGGATTTGGACAGATGGCCCAAGGATTACTGGAAGCGGAGGGCAGTGTATGGGACATTAGACTCAGAAGCCGCAGCTCTTATGAACTCTTTCAACAGTGACACATGAGCGATGAAAGCTGGAGAGAAAGAAAGCCTCATAAAACATAACCCCGCTCTCCTCTCAGCGACCCTGTCTATCCGGTGACAGACTGAGGAAATCTCATTTCCTCTCCCCAGGTCTCCCCGCTGCCTATTTTCATAAAGTTATGAGTCACCGTCCAGACTGGGTTTCTCGTGCACTCGCCCCCTTGTGGGGACACCGTTTGGTTGATCCCTTAGGACTGGATTAGAAGTATTACATGTCACTAGAAACAATGTAACTCGACATTGTAGTTGCTGTCACCAGGGCTCAAGATTTGGTTGGTTAACACTGGCTCGGTTCGCCCCTGCTGGTAGATGTTGGAACTACACCAGATGTTGGTTCCAAACAAGCATTTTTCTTAAAAATAGCCCTGTCTTCTGAATGTCTTTATTACTTATATTTTACCAGAGCAGTAGATTTTTTCCACTAGTAATTGAGTGTTTTTAAGGGAATAGTTCACTTAAAATTTAAGTTCTGTGAAAATTTATTTACTTTGATTTATAGTTTTTCTCTGCAGAACACAAAAGTAGATCATTTAGTGATTTTACTTTTTACCGAGTTTAATACAATACCAGCACATAGTGACTCACTTTATCACTTTAAGTTGGCATGAAATGAAATTCCCCCTATATATTTTTTAAATGCAATTTTTGTTAATCCGTGCACATGTTTTTTAACCTCTTAATATTTAATCACTTTGATCCTCTGTTGCATACTTTTTGAGTGAAACATATGCATCTTAACATCCAGTGATTCGCAATATGAAAGAAAATATATGTTGCTTCTTACATTTCATTGGCATATTAATAACGCACTCAAAAGAAGCAAATGCTGTTGATTTTTTAAAAAAAAATGCTGTTGAAAACAAAGTCCTGGTATGTTATGTTACTAAGTTTACAGTATATTTGCACGAAGCATCCGGTGTTTGACACTTCAGTTCAATAGATGGCAAAAACAAACCTTTTAAGTTGGTTTGGCAATTGCATCAGAGGAAAATAAAAACTGCACATTTTTGCTACCTGCTGAATTTGGACTGTGATGGCACACAAGGGAGCGATAACTGCCTACGTGATTTACTGTCAATCGGTTTAAATATTGGGTTCTTTTCCAGCAAAACCAATGAGAATGCTTGGAAGCCATAGGTATATTTATTTATATATGTTTTTTTATATTAAAGTAAGTAGATTTCAGTTTTGCAAAGCAACTGGCATTGGAGGTCATTATCGACCTCCTCGGTTGTCACTGTGGAGAAACAGCAGTTTATCGCATGTTTGCCGCTTTATGCTGCACGGTATCGTGTGGAGAACAGGATGCTTGAGGGGAAAAGACAGAAACAGCTGGATTGTTTAGGAAAGGAGATGGAATCTGCATGGAGATGAAGGAGCAGGGCAAAGGGAGGTGATTAGCTGGTGATTCATCAACTGTGCCTGCTGAGTGGCTGCACTGACGGTACTTTAATAAGCAAGCAGTATGCAGGCCATGAGATGAGTACCGGCTCTAATGCAGTAATTTGCAGACTCTTGCTTTTCAGAGACGTGGGGCAATAAAGCATGCTGACGATAAAAATGATACAATTACCGGAGCTCTCCTGATGCCTAATTGCATCTGATCGCTTTTTATCCCCTGCTTGACAAACCCCGCTGAACTGCTCAGCATTAATGAAAGCTTATCAAGAACTAGCTCGTTCCAGTATGGTCACTCCAACTCCCTCCGGAAGGAAACACTAGTGGCACACTGTTCTGTGCAGTGTGGTTGGTTGCTTCTGTAAATTATGAAGATCGTGAGAAAAGCATTAAAGCTCTGATATCAACATATGTAGAATTTCTTTTCTGGGCAAATCGGATCAAGTCCTACCAAGTTGCAACGCTTTTCCTTTTCTTTTGTTGTTGTCAGAATTTAGCATTTGGTATGGACTGCAAGGAATGCATGTATTATAATGCCACTTTTTAATTTGTACCTACGTAAGTAATATTTGTTCTTAAATTGCACCTTTCACAGGCAAAGAGTCACAAAGTGCTTAACAATAATAATTTAAATCAAAACTAATCACACCAGCACGAAAACTATAAAGTTAATGATTAAGGTATAGTTAAAAAAAATCGTTGTTAATGTTAAAGAATAGCAGCATCCACAACACAACTATAACAAAAAAGGCACAGAAAAACAATATAGCTGAAATCATTTTCAGATAGATATTTTACCAGCTGATGAACGATAGAAACATTGGCAGCCAATCAGAATCAATCCTGCTATCATGCGCCTAAGAATTTAAAGTAACATACGCGGTTGAACTTATAATAAACAGACGTTATAGCTCACTGGTGTTGACGCAAATATAGTTATCATTATTTTTATAGTTAGCTTGGTGTGAAATGGCATTAAAGGTTTCATACAAAGCCAATTTTCCACAAACTAATATGATTATTTAGGGTCTTAGTGTAAAGTTTGAAAGAAAGACGCTTAATTTACCCTGTCAAAATCACCTCTTTAGAAATCAGTCTGTTCTGTGTACTTTCCCTTTAATATTTTCATGAGGGGGGCTCTCAGGGGATCTTTTATTAAGCCTCATTCACACTAGCAGCGACTTCTGTCGCTGTATGTTGCCAGAGGCTGGCGATGAGGTCGCTAGTGGGCGTTCTCATTACTGGTTTCTTATTAACGTCATTGTTGACAGGGAATAGGTTTCTTGCCGCCAAATACAAATATTTTGGAGGGAAAAGACCATACATACAAACAAAAATGAATGAGAAACAGAGAGTATTTTTTTTTCATTGCATGCGTTTATCTATGGCAAAAACGCAAACGCCATCATCACTGTTGGAGCTGAAAGAAGAATGAGCATGTAAGCGTTTTCTTTCCTATTGGCTGTCGCTCCCGAAAGTTGCTCTTCATTTGCATAAAGTTGAGAGATTCTGAACTTGTTGCGTCGCTGGACACGCCCGCCAACGGTCGCTGATGGCCGCTGTCGCTCTTGTCGCCGGATATCGCCAGCTTTCTATTGAAATGAATGGGATTGCGTCGCTTTGTCACTGCAAGTGTGACACCTTTAGTTGTATTCACAGTGAAACTTGCCAATTAGCACATTAATAGGAAAGGCGATTTGCAAAGATTCATTAAAAGACATTATACTCACCAAACGTAACGTTAATCCTCCGCGTCTTCAGTCACTCAGATGTTGGGAGTAAATCACTACTGCTATGTTCATAAATACATTAAACAACAAAACACCTCAATCTCTTAGAAGTCTTGCTTGTCTCTGCGTCACGGTCTGATGATGGCTCCACTCAGGGCGGCTCTGAGGTAAGACACCAGTTCAGTCTTTGTAACATGCTGCTGTCAATCAACAATTGTGGAAGTGGCCTCTGTCTGTGTGACGCCACACCGACATGCATTTGAGAATGGCTTGATTTCAGAAGGGGCAACTTATTTTAATTAAATTAAAAGAAAACTACTAGTGGATCTTTATCATTGTAGGGTGGTTGTGTACACACACTCCCAACACACATTTCAGTCTAAACAGCTTGTGCATGTAGCACCAGATGACCCTTAAGACCTTGATTAGTTCCTGGATTGGTCTATTTTATACATATGTAGAAACAAAAGGGCATGCTTAATGTGGCAGTGAAATACAATATGTGTGCATAGAAACAAAGAAAATTGGAAAAAACTTTTTATTTAATTAAAAAAGTAATACAATGGTTAACTGACTGATAAAAATTAGATATGTATTTATCAGCTTATAACTTGGTTAGAATTACTTGAAATATCACTGAAAAGAATTGTCAATTTAGCAAAATCATTATTATCTGCCTGACCTCATTTTAGAACAAGAATTACATAGTCGTTTCTCTGGATGGACCATTAGAGCTCAATTGTTCGGCCATATAATTGAACTGGACCGTGAGTTACAGTAGAGATGTATTTTCACTTTAAAAGCATGCTCGATTTAGATTGAAGGCATCCTTTATTCTCGTTATATTCTGGTTTTGGCCGTTAAGCACTTAATGAGCTACAAGGGAGCCGTTTAGCTCACCATTAGGCCTGAGCGTGTTCTCAGAGGACATGTTTATGGCCTTTACATGTGGTGCTTTTGTTCAATTAGATTGAATAGAAAAGCCCAGGAGAATGTGGACAAACAGAAGAAGACTGATAGCCAAAGTAATTAGGGTTTATCTTTTGACAGAGCCGTTCTTTGGGTCAGTTCGGCAAACAGATGATAACAATGCACAGACTTGTTAGGATGCCTGTGGGTCCGTAAATGCTGTTGACTGTCTCTGGTCGTTACAGATTTTCATGACAAACAGCCCGTCGTTGTCGTCCAGCACTGGCGTGTGAGCGACAGAGAGGCCTAAATATGAGACTTTTTGTGACATTTGTTGTAGTTATACAGTTGCGGTTTGCTGGCGAGACTAAAGCATTTCAAGCATTTAATGCCCAATTATTGAATTCTCCTCGACCTCTGGCTCTCCTTGAACATCACAGCATTTCACTTTTGTCTGCGACCTTTTGATAAATGTCAGTCCAGTTGTAAAAATGGAACAATAAAACCATTATTTTAATATAACACTTCATCATGTCAGCTCTCTTATTTTGCTAATGAGGAGGCTCATTTCTCAGGCTGGTTGTGTCAAGTCCTTGTCTTATTATGCAATGGCATTTAAAATGTCTGTGTTCAACAGATTTATATCTTAATCACTTGTCTATAAATTTTCCCTACGGATGGGCAATATTTCATGAGAATTAGGCATGAATAAATAATTTTTCAAATGTCTCTATTATATTCTTCCTGCTGTGCATCATTATATCTTTATAAAGCACATGCAGTGTGCACATTATGTCCACTCTATATATAAATAGATATAGGGCTGAAACGATTCCTTGAGTAACTCGATTATGAAAAACTGTCGAGGCAATCCTGACGGCGCGTCATGGACAGCGAGGAGAGTTGAAATCAGGTTAACTTTATGGTAATGAGCTATGACTTGGTTCGGCAGCAACCAGTCAGAACGCATAAGTCCACTGCTTGGCAGGGGGGCAATAGACCTTTTTCCCAACTTCCCAATTTTGCACCGGAAATACGCAATTGCTGTGTAAACGTATTTCCGCCCTGGTATGCCGGTACGTTCTAACACCGGTAACCAAGTAAACAAAAAGATAGCGCAAGCATCGAGCAAGCGTACCGGGCTGTTCTTGCAATGCTCAAAAGCAGCCTTATTTATCTTTTCACTCCTTCCCTGCTAACGAAGAAGAAAGACAAAAACTCTAGTTTATGAGGCTCTTCAAGACGGGTAGCATCTAGCCCTCACAAAAACCTGCCCGTCTACTACAGTACATATGATACTATGACAAGCAAACACACGAACATAAACACAGACACATTGCCAGAGAGAGGAACAAAAAAAAAACATATATATATATATTGTGACGGCCGCCAATCAGCGTCGCCCTGGAAACCAACGAGCACCAGCTGGAACATATCTACCCAGGCCGATCGTTCACGGCCGGAGCAGGATAAAAAGCCCACACAAACACAGCAAGACGAGCAACGACACGATTGGCAACACCGTATTGGACATTTTTACCTTTTCTGTTTATAATAAATCCACCCTCACACTGGTGGAGAATGCGGGCATTACACCTGGCCTAGAGACCGACAAAAAGGACAAAATTTTTATGAACACATCACCTCCGTCACCTACAGTTTTTCTGTTTTTCCATCACACAGGCGTTCGACTCTCTCCCCGCCAGCCGCCGCCATGCAGGACTACTTAAAGCAGCTCACGGAAATCAGCGCTCGCCAGCAACAGTATTTTGAGCACATGGCTGAGCGACAGGAGAAGCTGGAAGAGCGCGTAGCTGAGCTCCGCTTCACCGCCGCTCAAACCACGCCACTCCCGGACTCTCGCGCCGCTGCATGCCACCTACTGCCCAAGCTGACAGCAAACGATGACATTGAATCCTTTCTCCGCATGTTTGAAGCCACCGCAGCCACTGAGAACTGGCCCCGAGACACCTGGGCAGCGGCGCTGGCTCCACTCCTGTCCGGTGAGGCGCAACGAGCTTATTTTTCATTACCTCATGATCAGTTAAATAATTATGACAGCCTCTGCGGCGAAATCCTCGGCCGCCTGGGGCTATCATCCACCACTGCCGCTCAAATGTTCCAGGATTGGAGCTATCAAATCCGACTGCCAGTCAGAGCCCAGGCTAGCGGAGCACTGGCTTGTGGAAGATCGCACCACTGTGGGATAGGTAGTGGAAAAATTCGTGGTGGATAGGATGCTGCGCGCTCTTCCACGCTCGCTCAGACAGGCGGCTGGCATGCGAGGACTCCGGACGCTCAACGAACTGGTGAACGCAGTGGAACTCGCGGAGGCTGCGTTTCACAGGGACGCCGGGGAGAGAGCGCCGTCATTTCCCCGGAGGGTGGTCCAGGAGCGGCGCTGGCCGGAGGGCACCCGGCCCACAGTACAGAGGTCAGGAAGTCCCCGGAATGAGCCGATGCCCACAGAACCACCGATGTCCGGACCCACCACGAAGAAATGGATGGCTGGCTGCGCTGTGCATCGTGAGGTCCCCAGAGAGGCTCAGCATTACTTTGGTTCGGCCCGAAGTGTTAGGACCCCGGCCACATGTGTCCACGGAGATACACAGCGTGTCAAGACGGCCTCTGTCCACATCAAACGTGGGTTAGAAGGCAACACTGTTGAGGTAGGAGTCGTCAATGACCTACCTGTATCTGTTCTTTTAGGCCGAGACTGGC
>JAUCMT010000051.1:4817552-4831191 GCA_032357475.1 Enteromius thamalakanensis
AGTTTCCTCAACGACTCAACTTGTCAAGTTTGCAAAGGTGAACTTAGCAAACCTGTAATGGAAGTTTTGTAGAATCTCTCCATTTTTAAAGTAACGTTACCCGGCTTTTTGCTGTGTGTTTACATTATACAGGAAGTCTTCATACCCTGCGATTGCTTATTTCCGGTTTCTGAGAAAAAGGTCTATTTTGACACTCTCGCTGGCAGAGAACTAAACTTCTAAATTAAAAGGGAAAATATACAAATGAAAATTAATTCAAAATATTATTAAAAACTATCAGTGCTGTCAAATGATTGATCGTGATTTAATTGCATTCAAAATAAAAGTTTTTATTTAAATAATATTTGTGCTGTGTGTATTATTTATTATTATATTTTAGAAAAATATGTTGTTTGTAAATTACATATTTACTTCTATAATATAAATGCAATGAATATAACTATAAACATGTAAATACATGTACATATTTGAAAATACGTTTGTGTATATAACTTTCAAACAGAATATATTATGGATTTAGCCAACTTTCTGGATAAAATAAGTTGCTGCATCCCACCAATTTAAAATGTAAAATGAAATCAGTTGAAAGAGGCTGATAACATCAGCTATGATCCTTACCTTATTTAATATCTCATTTAATTATGCAAATATTGTCATCATTTTTGTGATGCGTCCAAACAGATGCCAGTTCTGTTCGAATCACTTCATGAGATCGCAGACGTCCTGTTAATAATTCTAACTGAAACATTATGCAGAAAACTAATCCCATCCAAAAAGTGCTACTGAGTGTGTATCACTCATTTAAATTATATTATAGAGAACATAAATGCGCTGAAGATTAAGTGTATTTGAAGTCATTTGCCTGCCGTGTAATGAACAGCTATGGACACACTCCGAAATGCCAGTCAAATTACTTTGTGTTATCAGAAGCGTTTCGTTCCAGTTGGAGCGGTTAACATCCTCCGGGGGGATGATTGCCACAGTTATGACTACCTCCTAATATACTATGAAAGGTTTACGAGGTGTGGAATGTAAGTGGATTGGTGCACGAGTCGGCCGTCGTGGATGCGGAGTTCAGGTGATTTGTTTGGAGAAGTAATCAGACCCAGCTTTGGCTGCTCTCACATTAACAGAATCAGACGTGATTGAATCTCTCCATGTGGGCGCTGTTATGACAGAGGCTGGGATACAGAAAACACATCCGTCTGCTTTCTGGCTAATCTTTATGGTATGGTAATATGATGTTTGGCCTGTTCGCTGGCTGACTCCTGCATCCCTGCTGTGTTGACGGTCGAGGTTTGTTGACATTAGTGAACTCGGGCTCTTATTCTCTCAGTGCAGAGAGACATCCTGCCTCACCAGGTTTGTGTGATATAAAAACACATCATAAAACGTGCATGCTCTGAAGTTATAATAGGTTTCGACAGATCTTTGGTGCTGTTTTTTTATGCCGTCGGAGTCCTGCTCTTCTGTCTGCTAATTTGTGGCTTTCAATATAAACAGGAAATGCGTCAATCTCGCTGTAGTTTGTGTTTGATAAAAATCTGATTGAACTCAAACATAATATTTTACACTTCAAGAGTGTTTAGAGAGCGCTGAACGCTCACATCTTTATTAAATCAGCCTGACAAACTGGTGGTTTCACCCTGCAATAATCAATAGCAATCTTTGAAAACAATGTCTCGTCTGAGGTGGGTGGCGTGTGCGTTGTGGCGCTGGTGTGTTGTTTTATTTCCTGAACCACCCAGTCTATCGTTCAACAATCTTTCCATTGTCTTATTAATAACAGTTGCAAAAAACAGCCAGATCTCATCATAGGTAAAAAAACGTACACGTACATTTTCACAATATACGATTTTGTATTGACAGCATCTAAAATGTGAAAATATTTGCACATGCATAACTTTAAAACAGTAAAAATATCTACTGTCTCTCCTGTATTTTGTAATATGCATGTATGCATAAACTCATAAATTGATAAAAAGATCAAATAAGATAAAAGAATTAAATAATATTTTCATTCAGCAAGGACATTCTTTTGATCAAAAGTGACTAACCAAAATAAATCAAATCGAATATATACTGTTCTATTGAACTTCCTGTTCATCAATGAATCCTGAAAAACTCACTATGGAAGCAGCACAACTGCTATCAATATTGATAATAATGAAAAAATACTAATTGAGCGCCAGCATATTAAACTGATTTCTGTAGGATTATTTGACATTGAATACTGGAAAATTTATGTTTACCATTAAAGGAATAAATTGCAATTAAAAATATATATTAACATAGATAATATCTTATTTTTTAATTGTTACATTTTAATAATATTTTACAATATTGTATTTTGCACTATATTATGGTTCAAATAAGTACAGCATTTTTTCCCCTCAAAAACATTAATAAAATTTCACTGACCCATTTAAAATGGTATATTGTTATTTTTTATTTATTTAGCTGTTTTAATCTTTTTGACATTTTAGTGTTATGTTAATTGGGGCTTAACCAACCCGATCTCACGGCAATTCATACATATTTTATGAATATTTTCATAAAAATTTTACAAAATTGTGTTTCGTACGAGTTAGCTGTCTTGTAAAAATTATATATATGATTTGGTCGTGAGGAGGACCGTCGCTAGTGGGGAGAAAGGTGGTGACAATTATAGGGGCCCACAGCTAAGGGGGGCCGGTCTCAGACACTCAGAACAGTTGACGGGCCACTGCTGGGTGTCTTCACAAAAGCTTATCATTGCCATGCCGATTTAAACATTCAAAATAGTTTAAAGCATTGAGTAACTGAGTAGGGTACTTGCACCCCGTGTTCAGTGGACTGAACGAACAAATACAAATCGCAGTTTAAACAAACAAAAAAGATGTGAAAGAGCACAATTCAGCACCCGCACAGGCGCACACAGTGTTCTGTGAGCACAGAGAGCACGCAGAGAGACGCGTCTCAAAGCGTTTGAACACCGAATTTGCCTCTACTTGCTCTTGTACCGACAAAGACATACAAAATACCCGTCTTGGAGAGCAAGAACAAAATTAAGCATTGCTTGGTAATTGTTCAACAAAGTCATACTACAAGTTGTCTGAATTTCTGGATGATTGTAATCCATTACATGCAAGATTAATTTGTTCTGACACACTTTAGGTCTGAGTGAGTTCTGGTCGTGAGACTAAGTGGGATTAACAGAATTAAATATATTAGTACATATGCATATGTTAAAGGTACAGTATAATAAACGTATTAATCCAATTTACATGTCTCTCTGTTCCTACACATAAATGCTTTACTCATATGCTTGCAATAAGTTGATAATGTACATTTCAGTTCATAAAGTGTATACAGTATGTGCTAAAACCAGGCTTTACATATTACCTCTAACTGCTAATATCCCTCTGGGGAAGCATTCATTGGTTATGATGTCATATTTTTAGTAGATATGACAGAGAGGCTTATTTGCTCAATAACGGGATTTTTGGTCAACTTATCTGAGCACGCTGATGCTGTAACGTCCTGGACGATCTGCTCTGAGAATATCTGGTGAGCATCTCAATTATGCGAATTACTAAATTTAACTAAATTTTGCATAAATACCGTAATGCTGGTCTTATGTTAATGTATGTTTTCGTCTCTTATTTCTGCACTGTTTAATGTGCCATAACTTGTTGTTTTGGTTAAAAATACCCTTCTCCCTTTTGCAAGTAGATGGCAAGTTATATTATGCACACTTGCTGAGGGGCTCTTTAATGCTGCTTTAGCTGAAACACACTGGCAGTAATGAGTAGAAGGTCAGACTAATTAATGCAGCGGTAAGAAAACAGCAGCAGGTTTCTGCTCACAGCAGAGTGGCTCTATTAGTTTAATTTTGCTTATCGTCTCGCTTTTCCCACTGTAGTCAGGTACAGACTCCATCAGCCGTTCTGGAAACTCACCTCGTCGTACAGCCGCTAGAGCTCAGGCATGATAACCTGAAGCGACTTCTATTAATTTTTCATTATTTCATTAAATTGCCAGTCTATTGTGCCTTTGGATTTGTGCTGAAGCATCTAGTCTCTTGGCTTGCTGCTGTCAGCTATCTGTCAGGTTCTTTGGAGCTGGCCATTTTTTTTCCCCCTGCTCTTTAGTCCTGTTGCTTTTTACTGCATATAACTGGAAATTGTTTCACTTACGGGTAGAAATCCCTAATGAGACTTATTTTTAAATTGGCTATGTGTTACATTTGCTTCTTTCTGTGGATGTTTAACATGCATGAAGGCATTGGACAATTTATTTTAAGTTTTATCTTCTTAAATGTAACATTGTTGAAGTCAAATTAATACATATTATGTAATATAATTGTATAATATATAATAAAGATTTTAAATAAGTAGTATTATCAACATGATTTGGTGAGAAACGTTTTTTTTTATATAAGCATGAAGGTGGGCCATTATTTTATGAAAACGTACGAATGACATCTGAATCCACCAATTAAGTGAAACATAAAGTATTTATTAGATTGTGTTGCTAATATAAAAAAACAATAATCAAACACACATTTTAAAATGTATTTACAGTTTATTTGTTACTTATGTAATAATTTATTCATATTTGGTTAAGCATGTTTTCAACAAATATGTCAAACTTGCATCTTTTTTTAATTTCTGTGTGTGTGTGTGTGTGTTTCACAGCACCTGTTTATTGCTCTTAAAAAATGACATAAGTATAGCTGTGTTAAAAGGTTGTGTAAAACACAGAAAAACAACTGTGACTTAAGAACTGAAGTCCTACTGGGTTACCTGAAGTGTAATACTAAAAACAGCACATAACTGACAAGCATATCAACTATAATGTGTAGAGGAGGCCCCCTGTTATTCAGCACTAATGCTGAGGAACAGTGCTAAGCTCTAAGCCCTAGATCAGAACTGATGTTCTGTCTAATACCACCGGTAATAAGGAGTTGGGTAATATGATTAGACCACACGTGGAGAGTTTTAAGAAGAAACAGAGAATATAATGAGGACTTACAGTCTCCTGCTCTCCTCAAGGAGGAAGAGGGTTTCTGTGACCTTGTAAAGAATAGAAGTAATCAGATGCTTGTGATGGGAGTGCAGAAACTGGATATAAGGTCTGTATATCAGGCTGAAGGGTTTTGGGTTGTGCTTACCTCCCGTGCCAAACTTTTGGAGCCGAGTTCCATCTCATCCTGTCAGTTTGATAAAGCATGGGCATCTCAGTCTGGCTGCTTGGTGGATGCTTTTGTGACATGAAGACAGCTAGCCAGCAGGACAAACAAGCCTTCTGGAAGGAAGAATGTAGCTTGAGTATCTAGTTTGGCCAGAAATAGGTTACCAAAAAAGGAAAATTCTGTCGTAATTTTCTCACAATCATACACTTGCGAACCAATACTTAATAAAAACTAATAAAAAAAGAAAAGGTAATGGAACTTGGGCTACACTGTAAAAAATATAAATCTGCACACAGTACATCTATTAATTTTACAAACATTTCCATTCACTCAGGCAATGCAATGTAAAAATTAGAATAGAGGTAAAACACCTGCAAAAAATAAATATGGAAATATTCCTTCAATTTATACATAACATTTTACAAAATGTCTTACTGTACCAAGCCCCAAATGGCAAATAAATCACCATAAAAGCATAATAAAAGTGGTCCATGTGACTTATCATACACTATTATCAAAATCCTTTTTTAATGAGACCTCAGCATATGTCAGTTACAAAAAGAAAAAGCATTCTTGAACACAGCAAAAAGGTTTATTTATTAGCATTTTTAAAATAAAAATAAAACATCACCCAGGTTTAACCATGAGGGTGAGTAAATGATTACATAATTACATTTTTTTTAGTCAACCATCCCATTAAAAAATGACAGAACTTAACTGAGAATATTTACCCATTCTTCTGTCTTATATTATACTTTACAGTGTCAACTAGGAATTGATTTAATGTCAAAGCTCTACATTGTAATGAAAAATGTGCTTCATTCAGAGGGAGATGTCGGCCCTAAGACCTGTGGGAGCTCATAACACCGATTTGAAACCCTACTGGGTGTTTTCTTATCGTCACGCAGAGATATGTCCTCCATCTCTTCCTATTCATATGTTTAACAAATGACTTTTCACCCAGACTACTATACTAAAGTGCGAATGATGGTTCTGAAATGAACTTTCTAACTTTCCAAATCTTTTAGGAATAGAACTTTCTTTAATGGTCTTCTTCATTGCTTCAAAACAGAGTTCGGTTTTTCATTGGTCCTTTGAGAGACATTGAATACGGAGGTCACAGGTTGGAGCCGCATGAATAAAATACAAAATGCACTAACCTTGAGAAAGATGTATTTATTAAAGCTCAAGAAACTTGAGAACATAACCCCTGTAAAATGGAGGAGAAAAGCAATTGTTAATATCCGGAAGGGGTAATTTAACTCTGGGAGCCGGGGCACCGCAGCTAAAAACCATAACCTAGCACTGGCACTCTCTGCCCCGAGACGACATTGCAGCCTGGCAACAGGCTTCATATAAATGATTGCTTATGGATATGTTCCTGCATGAACTCCAGTCTGTTGTCACTGTCCAGAAACACCTCGTGAGCTCAACAGCAAGAGTCTAGAGGGGCTCCGGAGCAGCTCCACCCTGCTGTTGGCCCTCCACCTCGTCTGTGCTGCTTCCTTCTGCGGCACCCACAGAGACACTGAGCTCATTCATACCCACTTCTTCTGTTTGTTGCTGAGAGTCTAGAGGCAAACAGCCAGAGGAAATGACATGGTAAATGTTGAATGTATTTTGGACTGAGGAAAGCAGCTAAACTGGGTTATCAATCTACACGCTGACTGATGACAAGGGTGTTGCTCCAGCCTTTGGCCCTTATAAATATTTTCCAGCACAATGTCATTTCTACCACATTTTAGTGGTTGAAATAGTTCTGGTATAAAATATCTTTTGTCTTGCTAATTTGCTTTATGTAACATGTACCAAAATTAGAGCTTGTTTGTTCCTTTGTTTTATAATTATATGTTTACTTTTATGTATATTTATATGTATGTTAAAGTAAAATGAAAACATTATAAAATATATATGTGTGTACACAGTATAGACACATATATGCAGTGGGTACGGAAAGTATTCAGACCCCCTTAAATTTTTCGCTCTTTGTTATATAACCTGCCCACAGCTCTACAAATATCTTTCAGCGAGGCGCCACGTGCCAACACCCAGGATGATGCCACACCTCTTGTTAACTTGGCCCGTACACTGAGGGTCAGGGCACACCCTGTGCTTGGTGGGCCAGGGTGATGGTGTCCACTATCCAGTGAGCCATCCGCCGTTCCCCTTCTGCCGGCCTCTATGACAGACAAGAGCTGTTCTGAGGTCCTGAAAATTTTGTGTCTGGTTGACGTAGCATCATAGTGCTCGGACGGGACAAGCAAATCTAGGGCTGGGGCTGCCTCCTCTGAGGGCAGTGCTTGAAGGCTCACCACTTGATCTCTAAATGGAGTAAGTCAAGTCAAGTCACTTTTTTTTATATAGCGCTTTTAACAATACAGATTGTAGCAAAGCACTGAACATTATCGAATAGAACAACAGAGTAATGGTAATGTATTATGACGAGAATTAAACTTTATCAAATGCAGAGACAGTCTCAGTAGTCAAGATGACGGAAATCACTAGAAATCAGGTGTCCCCAACTAAGCAAGCCAGAGGCGACAGTGGCAAGGAACCAAAACCACATCCATGAGAGAAAGGGGAAAAAAAACCTTGTGAGAACCAGGCTTAGTTGGGTCCAGTTCTCCTCTGGCCGGACGCCCAGCACCTAATTTCCAGGGAACCTTGGGCATGTAGCTGGGCTGTGCCCTCAGTGTTAACTGGGAATCTGCCGGCCCAAACTCAAGACACGAATCGTCAATCAAAAGTGCCTGCAGGTCCCCTTCCCTCTTGATGGAGGCCAGTGCAAGCAGGAGCAAAGCTTTCATTAAATGAAACTTCAGCTTGATTGTTGGCAAAGGTTCGAATGGGACCTGCTGAAGTGCTCTTAGCACCAGAGACAGGTCCCAAGAGAGTGTAGTGGAAGGCTGTGGGGGATTTAACCTCCTGGCCCCCCTGAGGAACCTGATGACCAGGTCATGCCTACCAACAGACCTGCCAACTATGGGATCCAGCGCCCAGACATGGAGCTTCCAGAGGTTTGGACATGGGTGCCAAGGGGTGGCCCATCGGAATCGGCCAAGGACGGCTGACACAAGGTGCAAGTCCTGGTAGGCCAATATGGGGCTTCCAGCAGGAGTTGCTCCTTGCTCCCTGACCTTGCACAGAAGCTGTGCTAGAAGGCTCACTGGGGGGAGCGCATATTTGCGGAGGTCCCGCAACCAGCTGTGACCTCCGCATACATGCATAATTTAAAATACATAATTCAAAATACATAATTTTGTATACAGCAAGTTAAAATTAAAAAAGGAAAAATACTATAGAATATATTTTTATTTTTTAATATGTAAAAAATAACATAATATTTTAGAATATGAAAAGCTTTAATATGATACTAAATTTCACAGATTTTGTCTTTTGTATTTAATATCAAACATGTTCTTCACTTTATTTGTGGCAAAGTTGTTATAGGAATTATGCCACAAATGAGGGTAATTTGTGTAAAAACATATGTAAATAATTTTCACACAATAGAATTGAAAAGGTTTATGATTGTTTCACTTTGTGTTAAAATTATCATATCTTCATCTGTTCATCTGTTTTTATGTTTTAAGATTGGGCCTAGGACAAAGAGTAACAAAAAGTCTATGAAAAAAGGCAATGAAAAGTGGCAAAAAAGTTTATTTTAAGACTTTCAAATAATTTGATCTTCATATAACCCAAAGACAGAAGTTAAAATCTCTTCATTTTAATAAAAATCAACCCCTGGGACATGAAAGTTTCCACAATTGAAGAAATACTCATAAACGTCAAATGAAAATGCAACAGAAAATTACCTTTATTCCATGATCCATGATTACACCCATATCTTGGCTGACAGTTAACCATGAGCTTGTCATAATGTTGACCAATGAGTCTTTGTGAGCTGAAAGGTGGAATTTATGTTCTGCTGAAAGTAATACAAATAATGGACGTTAAATGTTCAAAGGAAATGATCTGTTATATGAATGCATATCCTCCAGATAGGAACCTCATCAGACATTTGAGTCATCAGACATTTTGACAGTGTAATAAAAATAAAATGCTGGTGCCAGTCAAAATGCTCTAATATATTTTCAGTACTCATAAATCACCTTAAAATGAAAAATTCATATGTATTAGAAGGATTCGAATTGTATCATATAATGGAGCAATATGTCCATATAATCCACTGATAAAAAAGGAGTGAGTGTGTCTAGGGTTGAGCGCAGCTGACGTAGGTGTGAGGCAGAGATCGGGGCCGTCATGCACCAACGCCGGTCCTGGCTCTCTTTGCTCTCAAGATGAGATAAGACAAGACCAAAAGGAATTTTTGAAACACATTAGTAGTTCCTTTAACAGGTCGAGGACTATATATATAGTTTTACCAATAAATATAAATGTTTCTTATTTACCAAAAACGGTTTTGCAGCTTCTCAAAGATGTTTTGCATATTTACTTTTTTTTTTACAACAAATATGCACCTTATGAAAGAGTATTAAATATTTAAATATATCTTTTATAAAAAAAAACAATTGTGCATATTATCAAGGCAATTTTATGTATGTATATTTTAGCTGCTATAAAAAACTACTTATTTATTTATACTTATTTATTTGTTTTTTAGTTTATTTATTTGTGTTACAAAAATCAAGTTTCAAAGGCATTTTATTCACTCATTTATGTATTTATTTTATTATTTTATTATTATTATTTTATTTTATTTTATACCAACAACAGTTATTTTTTCTGAAAATATTTTATTTATTTATTTATTTATTTAAATGTATGTTTACTAGCAGCAACCTTGCAAATTCAGTTCACTCTACAATCGGGAACAAGTCAGTATGTGCTTCTGGCAAAAATCATCCGTGTGTGTGTGTGTTCTTTCTCCTATGAAATCCTTTCCTTCTCGACATGTGTGCAACATGTCAGCATCTCATCCCTGTACAATATCGACATGAATCCTCCATGCACAGTCCTCCGTAGACCCCTCATCTCATTCTCACTGAACACGTCTACAGTCTGACCTTGCCTGTGCTCTCTAATAATCCCTCTCTCACCAACACATCCGGCCTTCTGCATTTATAGTTTACATAGTGCATGTGACAGGGGCTCACAACTGCTCCCAGGAGGAAGCCATGGCCCCTGGTCAGGTTATAACAAGGTGAGTGATCCATACCGAGCACTTCTTACCCATCCGCAGTATCGTATGAAGTCCCTTGGCAAGCTGCTGGAAGGTCTACTGGATAGATGGCGCGCACCGGCTTCAGAATGTCAACGAGCGCCGTATCTCTGCAGCACCTGGAGGAGGTGTTTGAGAGTCTATAATGAATTCATGAGCAGCTGGAAACATTTCTTCACAGGATGTCACCCACAGCGGATGCCCCCCGGGATGAAAGGTGGCCGCAATTTGAATTTGGTTCAGACCTCTTGATTCAAAGACCATCATATTCAGCGGCCGGACAGGAGAATGGACAAAAAATACGCCAAGGAACGTCGAGCAGCTTGTGTTGTCAGAGAGAAGAACGTGCTTTCACTGGCTAGTTGTGGATGTGTGGTCTGCCTGAGGCCTTTTTCTGATCTAGAAATGCCTGTGGCATCTCTTATATGTAATTACAATAACAAATCCAGCATATGTTTTCTTTCTTCATCTATTTGTCTGTTAGAAACAGCACAAATTTGTATATGAATCCCATCCACGGAGGGGCCGTTAATCGGGAACGACTTCAAATGAATCATGCTTCATATTTCAAATTAATCATTCCTGATGAATATTATAGTATTGTCTTTCTCACACACAGTCTAATTACATTCCGTCACACAGAGAAAATTGAAAAATGATTTTTCTTCTCTTTTTTTTACCCTCCCTTTTTTCCCCGCCACATTCAATCAATGCTCATTATAAAACAAAGAAAAGACAGCTCTTGATTATGGGAATTGGTATTCAGTCTCAGAAACATTTCTCTACATCCTTTAAACTCTTTTCAAGTCATTTCTGATCTGTCTTGCTCCTTGGAGAGCGCTGTGTGCTCTCATACAACTCGCTGATAAATCGATGAAGAACCACAGGCAGTCCTGACAAAGCTTTATTCTGAGAGCAAACTCGTACACCGTCCTGCCTGTGATGTCCAAGAGTTGAGTTTTACTAAACTACGCCAGAACTTACTAATGTAGAGTAAACCTTGCCAATCTACCAAATAAAAAGGTGCTCTATGCGATGTTGCAGGATTTTAGCTCGATTTCATTTTTATCTCAAACCGTATGCATAACCCCTTTGGTCGTCTTGCTGTCTGGCCTCTGAATACACTGGGAAAAAACCCGGTCTCGAAAGACAACACAGAGGCTGCAATACCAAAAAACAGAAGAGGGGCACAGGATGTGCACCAAAACAATAACAAACTTCAGCCAACCAATCAGCAAGAAGAGGTGGGGCTTAATGCACATGCACATAATAGACAGAGTTGATTGTACAGCTTGAATCTGAAAGTGGGTTAGCGGAATATGTGTATTATTTTTGGAAATTGGCTGAGGCACGACTGTAAAAAGACGCTCGGAGGAATATAAGGCGAGAAGTCGAGAAGAAACGAAACAAGACCAGAATTTACATTGGGGATTCGATAGAACGGTGGAGAGAACTCCGCCGTGAAATGGACTTCCAAACCGATGCACAGGTGGCAAGTTTTTTATTGCACAGGTAGGTACAGTCACGATTACTCGTTCTAATAGCATTCACATGCGCCAATAAACAAATAGTAATTATCTCCAAAGCTATCTCATGTAAGTGAAATTACAAAAGGGAGGTAACTTTACTCAGTGATTCTGAAATAAGTATTTCTGATGCACATGTGTAAACAATTTAATATCTTACCCTTCCTTGACATTTACACAAGTTGCTTCTTTACAGTGTAGGCGATACAAGCAATGACACTCGTATTTTTCAAAGTAATAGTTTGTATCTTTTAGCTTCATTAGGTTTAGGTCTGTAGGTCCTTGCTAGCTAGCACTTTTGATCACAGATAGGATAAACTCCAGAATAAGAATGTCTTTGGCATTCGCTTCTAGAATAGTTTTCAATATATCAGCTGTAACTAATAAAATAATATCCTAAAAATATTGTATAAAGACATACACATCATACACATTTACTCACCCAACAGTTGGAGTTTCCTTAGACATGTTATGTTCTGTCGCTGTCTCTCTTGGGTTAGCACCACCTTTCATATCAATACGCTTTGCGCGTTCACGGCAGTTACATAAACACTCGGGGGATAGGGGAGCGTTTTTTTATTTTTTATTTTTATTTAGGTGAAACAGCGGAAGTGACGTCAAACAAGATCGCATTGAATACCTTTAATTAGTAGTTTGTTTTTATTAAAAAAAAAAAGTTTGCTACAAGCTACAAACCAAAATTGTTTGCTGAAATATTGTCATAATTTAAAAAGTTGCAATATTTGATTTGAAATTGAAGTGTTTTTGCTTATTCATTTGAAAATTTGAATGAATAAAGAATTCGAATGAGCTTTTCACTTCACTGTGGGTTGGAGTCATGTAGATGAATTATTGGGAAGTTTGTATCTGCTGTTTGGACTTTATCTATGTCTTAGATGAAGTAAAAAAGTTACACATACACGTATGTAGAATTTATGCAAAGTACAACAGAACACCCTAATTTATATAACTGACTCAAAATCGTATAAAAACTGAAGTAGTGTAATGTTAATATACCAATAAACTATTAAAGTACTGAATAAATTTTTGTACCTTTGAAATTCGCTAATAACCACCATTTTTTATTTAATAAAAGATGCTCAGTATCATTTACACAAGCACTAAACACCATCATGGTGAGACTCATTAAACTAAAATATGCAATAAATACTAATTTAACAACATTACATGTATAATGTAATAAACATAACTGATAAGAAAAAACTAAAAAGAAAATGTTATTTAAAAGAAAAAAACATCAAATTCAAACAACATTTTAAATGCAATGCAAGGGAATTCTGGTAATATGAGTTTACTTTTTTCCCCTGTAAATTTTACATTAACTAATTAACAGGCGTTTACGTTTTTTACCGTAATCTAAACAAAACAATTCATTAGAATGAACTTGACTTTTTTTCACTACAGATGAGAAAGATGTATACGAACTTGATTGTTCTCTTAGCTCAAACATTAAGGGAATAGTTAAACCCAATTTTTTTATTCTGTCATTAATTACTCATCCTTATCTCATTCCAAACCCATAAATACACATCTTAGGATATTTTTGATGAAGCTTTGATGAGCTTTCGGACCCTGCATAGATGGTTGAACCAATAGCGAATGGACTATTTTATTAAAGTGCCCCTATTATGCCATTTTAAGGGTTGCTAATATTGTATAACAAGTCACTTAAAACAGGTTTATATGTGTGCAAGGTCAAAAAACACTTTAGTTTTCTTTAAAATTAGGTTTAAA
>JAUCMT010000051.1:4843804-4854900 GCA_032357475.1 Enteromius thamalakanensis
GGACCTGATTATTTGTTCAGTGGCTTTTGGTCAGAGCAGAGGTGTTGTCGCTGAACTAAAAGGTGAGTTTTTTTTGTGTTTATTTTAACAATCTGATCATACAGTCTTTTGGATATTATTAGACTAATTTGACGAATTACACACTTAACTGTGAACAATTATTCAAATGCTGTTAGCTAGAGTTACTCTCAGATTGGTTTGTCACTTTTTGAGCTCTCCCTGAAACATTTCCGTTTTGGTTTGTGCTATTTGCAGCGCTTTTCTGTGTTTGGTTGCGTTGCGAGAGTTTGCAGCGCCTGTGTTGTTTTCTTAATGTGTTGTCGTTTTCTTCTGTTTGCATGTGTTTTCTTATATTGCAGCACAGTGAGCTCTCTCATCCATGGTAGAAACCCCCTGTCACTGATCCATCATGCAGTGTGAACACAGCGTTGAGAGACTGAATCGTGGCCCATATAGTCATGCAGTGTGGAAACATCGGTGATGCGACTACTTTGAAAATTGTGCAGTCTAAACTCTGCATAACCTGACCCTAACCCTAGAGACTAAAGTCTCAAACCTAGGGTTAGGGTTAGGTTTAAGAGATATTCTTTATAAAAGAGCCAATCTGAGAACTCCTCATGTTTTGGAAATGCAGAGAAGAGCAACAATAATGTGCAGTATGCGGAAAGCATTGTGTTAAACCACATAAACACATTGCATTACACCAAATACACCAAATAAAATTATTTAATTTCGGATTGTAGTCCTATGAAAAAAGAGAGTCACATACACATAGGATGACTTAAGTGCGAGTAAATCATGGGGTTATTTCATTTTTGGGTGAGCTATCCATTGAAGATGTTAGCCAATAATAACAGGGGTTGTTTAGGCACAGTTCACCCAAAAAGGATAATTTGAAGGCAATTTACTTACACTCAAGCATTCAATAAGATAGAGGTTCTTTTTTGCGTAAAAAAAGTATTCATGTTACTTTTATAGTGAAGTTATAGCAAAAACAACCCTTTTAATTCTATAGTATGATAGTGATAAATGACAATGCAAAGTTATGACATAATGCTCTATAACTCTAGTAATGTATTCAGAATTTAAAAATGCAGTTCATATGTGTATGACACTAGTCATTATTTTCTCGAAAATTGATTAAATGTTGTTGTTGTTGTTTTCAAAACTACGTAAAGATTTCATTTCTAAGAATGTAGTATTTTATTTTTTTTAAACTACATTTTTAAGTAGACTTTACTTTTTCTTTGTTGGGCTCTTTTATTTGTCATTGACCCACATACGCTTCATCTTCTGTGTGTTTGGACTGAAGTAGCGCTGTCAGTGTATTGAATGGCATGTCTTTGTACCTCTATAGCACCTGTGACTTGTATGTGTCTGCCTTGACCACCCATGAGTGATCCGTTTTCTGGTCTTTTTATTGACATGGGCTGTCTCATGTGTTTCCCTCCTCTCTTCTGTCCTCTCCTTCTCCCTCTACTGTCCTTTGCTCATCTCTCCAAACTTTGGCTGCCTGTCAGAGCATTCGTCCTTGTACATGTGTGCCCATGTGTAGCGGGATGTGTGAGCTCATATGAGATCTGTGACGCACATCTGGTCTTCCACGGCCTGTCCTCCAAACCTTTTTTTTTTTATTTTAATCAAAAATGCATTTATACAGAACAATTGACCATAATAGTGCCAGCTCTCTTTGCTGCAGGTTTATTCAAAGCACATGTTTTAAAAAACATTGATTTGGTTTCGAACCTCTATTATTTGTAATGAATAAGCTGCATATAATAAAAGTCAAGCTATAAATCGGAATATTTACCTGTATAAAGGAATACTGTAATAAATGTAAGGTTTTCTGTTGAAATTGACTTACTGTTTTTTTGTATTTAAGTTTTACACCTTCCCTTTAGACTCTAGACCCCAAACTGAATGCAATATTTTTTGACATTGAAAAGTTCTTAAAAAAAAATAAGCTTTCAAAAGATTTTAAAAAAGTAAATGTAGATTTTTTTCAACTATTAAATAGCCTTGTCTCTCAGAACCCAAACTGAACATCAATTATACTGAGCACAATAACTCAACATGTCTGTTTTTCCACACAAAAGCCCTGCGCTCTCTTCATGTAATGGGTCTGAAGCCCCCCCCCATGCTTGCATTGTCCTTCTTTCATGTACAGGTACTGAACTGTGGATTTGAGTGTTTACCTCATTTCTCTGTGGCTGTTATTCCTAGGTTTAAGAGGATTACATCTTGCCATCATATAATAGAGACATCTAATTTTCTTATTTCCACTTTGATTCTCATCACGCTCCGTCTGCTCCAGATGGGTTTAAGGTGAATTCTTTTATATGTGTCCATTTCTCTAGCTGAATAACAGGGTGAAATAGTGTGGCCTGAGATTTGAGGTAATGCATCTCTGTAGGCTGTCCTCTTTCACTACATCAAATATGTTCACACCCTCTCACACGCTGTTGAAGCATTGATCCACATACGCTGAGGTTATGCCCGGCGCTTTGATAAAGGAGGCTCAAGCTGATGTAACAAAACCAAACATTACAGGTTATAAATGATTTACAGCACCCATCTGCCACACATATGTGGCCTCTGTTAACACTTATCCACGCTGGGGATATTGCACAGAGCGATGCAAAACATCATTCATTATTTACATGTGTGTTAATGTTGCAGCAAACCTAGCAGCGATACATACCTTAGTCTTGGGTTGTTGCTTTTCTCACTTCCAGTACAAAAAATTTGAAGCCCTGTAACCCTATTTCTAATACTGGTAAAAAATAAATCCCAGTGAAGTGTAGAAACAGTCCAATTTTAGATGTTTGTTGATGTTGTTGTTGTGCCCCATTGCAAAAAAGTTACCTGCTGAATATTGAATATAAACACAACTACTAAAGGGATTGTTCATCCAAAAAATGAAACTTCTGGCATTTACACTTGTGTCATTCCAAACCTGTAAGTGTTGTGTGTAAGTCCTTTGTTCATCTTTGGAGCATAAATTATAAGATTTTTGATGTGTTTTGAGAGCTTTCGGACCCTCCATAGACAGCAAGGATATTACCACAAGGGTGAGTAATTAATGACAGATTTTTTTTTGTTTTGGGTGAACTGTCCCTTTTATTAAAAGAGTTGAGTATTGGAAAAAAACTGATAAACCAAAGTTGTTTTTAATGTAAATAGATAATGGTTTTATGCATATTTGTGTTTCACTGATTTATTTAAACATTTACAGATTGAATGCATTTTAGAATTGGAATAAAATGTCTGTTGTAGCTTTGTGTTAATTGTATACATTGTGTAATAAAAAATAAAGGTAAACCAAAGCTTACTTAATATAGTAAACCAATGTGCATTCAGTAAAATAAAAAAACTATAAAAATAAATATTAAGAAATTCAAAATGTTTCTATGTTCTAAAACAGTTTATTGCAGGATGTCTTATAAGAAAACACAAGTTTAGTCTTTCAACTTCAAAATTCCATATACCAAAAATAAAAATCTTTGCATTTCAGGTTTTTGTGTTTTCTTATATTAAATGTAAATATGTTATCCTACTGTATCTCATCCTATCTCTCATGTTCATAAGAATTCATAAGAGCAAGAATAACAATAAAAAGGATTCTTTGAAGTTGCAAATTAAATGAATAAATGAATAAAATGAATAAGTAAGTACTGTTGAATAATTAAAAAACATTTTTTTAATAACTTTCAAAAAGTTAAATATTTTAAATGTATAATTTAATCAGTTCCAAAAATAGCTGAATGATTTCTTCACAAACTGAACTGATCCAGTTATTGAGTTGTACTGACCGACTGAGTTATAATATAGTTATAATTTGTGCATAACCATTAACAGCCCAATCTGTATTATCAGTGGATAATTTAGCTTTTTCTCACTCAAATCTACGCTGTCAGAAGACTTTTATCAGCGCAAAAGTCCTATGAACTACTTGTATGATACTTTTATGGTTCATTTGTGTCCTGTTTAAGCTTGAATGCATCATCTAGCACAGGAAAAGAGTGACCCACGCAGTCTTCGAAATTTCTCCTTTAGTGTTCCACAAAGGAATGAATGTGAATGATCCCTTCAGGCATGTTCTCACAGTAAATGCATCACTGGGAGATGGGCAGAGAGATGTGAACTGTTAGTTCTCACACAGCGGGCTCAATTTCACCCTCTCACCACACCTCATTCCTCTGAAATAGCTCACATTTAAATCAGCACCCAAGGACATCCAATATTTGGAGCAAAGTGTGCTGAACTCATATTAGTGAGTCTATCACAGATCATACACTGCCATTTACTAAAGATTGTGTAATAGCGAAAGGATATTCCGTTCCATGAAAGCATATAGAAATCTATTACAGCTTTTAAGCAAGCGGGCAGGCTTTTGAAATAAGCTGTTCGGTCTCTCAGCTCTCTATTTTTGTGTCATTTTGAAATGTTGTAAGTAAGCCAAAACATTTTCCTTTCCTCAGAGGCTGCTCATTTCTTCACTTACTCTTGATTTGCTGACCAGATTTTCCTGGCAGCGCAGATAGCATCGACCCTACAGCTCCATTTAAAGTATTTACCTCCTGAAACAGTCAAAGGCTTTTAGAGTCTGTGAAATGGAAAGTAAAAGTTGGTACTGCACCTCAGTTTATGATTTGTGTGCTATGAGGGGCTTAGTGAATAAATATTAAAACACTGCTGTGGCATTAGCTGCCAGTAATAACAGACTGCCTGGTTTCCTGTGCTGTGTTTGATTGTCTCCTGCTCACAGTGATTAACAGAGCAACAGAAAGAGAGAAGCTGGAATGAGACAAGCCAGACTCAATGAGAGAGAGCAAAAAGGGAGAAGCTTTTACATGTGAGAATATGAAGCTGACCAAACCGTGTCATTACGTTCACCTTAAACCATCTGGTCTAAATATGAGGCGAATTTTAGAGCTCTTTCAAAAGCGCTCTTTTGAAAAAACCACAGCCATTTTAAGCTCTTCATTGTGGTGAGTTATTATATTAATCATTTGTGTGTGATATTATTTATGCTATAAAACTTTAAAAGGACAGTTCCCCTTAAAATGGACGTTTTCATTATTATTTACGCCTCCTCATACCACTTCAAACCCATGTAGTGGTATTCTTTTTAGCTCGGCACAGACTCTTGCCATACAATGATATTTCATAGTGACAAAAATGAAAAGCACTGAAAAAGCACTGTAAGTATGATTAAAGTAGTTCAAAAGATTTGTTTTCTACATACATACATACACTCTTGAAGCAGACTAGATTTACATTCAAAAGCTGGAAGGATTTTTTTACTCACCAAGGCTGCATTTATTTGATGCAAAAAAAAAAATAAAAAATGCAATGCAATACTGTTAGGAGGTATTATTACAATTTAACATGTCTATTTTAACATATTTTGGTAACACTTTATTTTAAGGCGTCCATAATACAGAATAATTACCTAGATAGCCATTGCAATGTACTTACTGTGTAACTAAATTATTAAACCGTTTGTAATTATATAGATGTAACAGTCTGCTATTGTTACACATTTGTTGCAGACCCAGTCTGTTACTCAGCTACTTACGTAACCAAAAGATTGTCAGATATGCGTTGCAGACTTTATACAATGTAATTCAAGTACGAAAACAAAATACTTAAGATAAAATGTTAAAAATGATAAAAAGATTGCACTTAATTGTACTTTGTGTGTATCTATACTGTACATCTCATCTAGCTGCACCTTAGTTTGATTTCACCCATTAGTACACAGCTTATGTAATATCTTTCTAATTATTACAGAATATTAAACAGGCATAAGCTACTTTAAAATATAGTGTATCAAAATTGTATTTAAGTGTATAAGTAGCTGTGTCTGTTACATATGTGTAACAACAGTAGCTGCTTGTTAGATCTACATAATTACACACTGTACATGATTACAGGCTGTTTCGTTACTTATTTACATAATAAGTACATTTTATTTCATGTCAGTGCAATGGCTTATTCCTAATTACTCTTTATTATGACACCTTAAAATAAAGTGTTACCATATTTTAAAATAAATGTTATTCCTGTGATGGCAAAGCTGAATGTCTAATGCTCAAGGAAACATCAATGTTAAAAACAGTTGTAGTGTTTTATAGGCTATATTGTAGTCCTATATTATATGATGCAGGCTACTGCTATTTAAAGATTTTTGAAAATGACCTTTAATGCAGTGTGTAACACAGCTCTAAGTGAACGGAAGCATCCTGTAAAGTTTTAAATCTGAAAGTGCACCGTGTTTAAAGTTATTGTCTCTCAAAGAAAGAGTCGACTCTGAATCACTGAAACGAGTCCCGAGCATTTCATGCTGACATCAATATCCAACATTAGCATATTTCCCACCCACTTTTGGTCTGAATGAAAATGCAAATTCATTCTTTGCCACTAGGTGTCTTTTGGAGTGTTAAAAATAGCATTTTCCCTGGTAAAGCTGTACACAAAGCAGCACTGCACTCACAAAAGCTGCTTTATCAGGCATTGCAGGCATGGGTAAATGAAAATGAGACCAATCAGACCAAACACAACAGATTCGCGTCACACAAAGGAGGGTTTTGGAAAATAAATCATCAAACAAATTCATCCTGAATGAATTAAAGTTTTAATTTCTTTAAAAACACACACACTATTTAAAAAAGCTGCTTTGAACTCGGTCTGCTCCACCAACAAAACTACTGTATGGTACGCAAAGTTGTGTTTTGGAGCACCCTCAGCTCCCTCTGAGCAAAATAATGACCATTTAACATACCGTTTTTGAATGAACTTTCCTTTTAATCGCTGATTTTCTGTTCTGTTTTAAAATGGCTTCCAGGTAGTGGCTCAAGGGCAGTGCTGACCTTAAATCTAACCCGTCCCGCAGGTAAACGCACACCCCTGCTGCTCCCCAACACACACCCATCACTCTCCTGGGAAGACGGACGAGGTAGAGATGAACTCTCATTCGTTATAACCGAGGTAAACACATTAACAAGCCCGTTCACCGGCATAGATGGGGTCATCGGAATTCATAATGATCATTCGGTGATGCGCCATCTGTATATTTGTTTATAATCGAATCACATATGCAGCGAGCGGGGGCCCTGGTTTTATTATTTGCTCAATGTGTTATGCGGTCTGCCTGTTAGCGTGAGGTCATGGGCAAAGAAACCCACACACTGGCGCTTGGTTGAGAGGGTGTTTTTGCGGTTATGGCTCATATTCATTAACTAAGTGACACTGAGGGAGTGCATGCGCTGTGCGTGCTTGATAGATACGGACGGCAGGTGCTCTATCATGTGTCGTGGGTGCAGGCGCCATGACCGCATCAGTCCTGACACTGTGCAAATGGGACACATTCATTCCCTGTTAGTGTTTCAAATGAGAGTAAACACTCAATGAGAGGACTCTCCATCATACAGCACCTGAGAGCGAGACGAAGTGAGAAAAAGAGAGAGAGATGCTGAAAAGCAGAAAGCAGATGTATAATCTGTCACCCAGCTCTGAAATACCATTGAAACTCTACCTGAACCTGCCACTGAACAGTGCTTCTCCATTAATTTCGCTTCAGAGATTTTACATTGGAAATCCAGTGCTGCACATTTTATTGTGCAAAACAAAAAATATAACAAAAAGAAATTAGCACAAATACATAAAAGCAGTGATGGAAGGGGAAAGATGTCTTTTTTGGGGTGTTAAACAATGGCGAGTACATTTGATGAGTACATAATCAAGACATACATGTAGTAAATCTGCCCCTTAGTTTTCTTATTATCATGATCTTAATAGGCTTAAGAATTTGAAAAATAATTAGCTATGCGTGATTGTTTAATTAATGCATTATGGCATTTATATCTTTGTTTTAGTCTTCAACATCCTCAAAACAATCAAATTTTTCAGTTTTAATACAGTAAGGAATTCACCTTTCCATCATCCAATACAGTTTTGGCTGGAAAACCAGGTCTTCCAGTTCTTATTAAATTACGTTTTTTAAATGAAAATTTAAAAAAATGTAAAATGTAAAAAAAAATATATATATATATTTAATTGAATTTTTTAAATATTTAAATTTGTTATTTAAAATATAAAACTAAATCAAAAATAGCCTAAAAAAATTGCAATCGTTTTTTGGAGAGTTTTTGAAGTGACTTGTTGACAAGCAAACTTGTTGCTAAGTGATTGGACTAACCATATAGAAAATAAGTAAATAAATAAACTATCTGAGCAAATCATTTGGACTAGTTTCTTCAATATATACACAGTGGCTATTATTTCAATAACTAAAAAGGGAATTTTCAATCAATGAAAAGTAAACATTCATTCCTTAGTGATCAAGCTGCTTATCTCTGAACTGAGCACTTGACATTATCTATGCATCAGCATTTGAAAAGCCAAAGATCCCATCACAGCTCTCCTCAAATGATATTGTGGTACATCTAACTCCAGCAGTGGCTAGCACTGTCCGTCAGCTTCATCCCTCTGAATTGATTATAGTGGAATTTCCTTCCAGCAAATCCAGAATTACACGGCCTGCTTATGTGAATGTCCCCGAATCCGTGACTGAAGCCTGGGATAAGAGTGAGGGAACCTTGGGAAGGAGTACATTGGCGATGCTCAGCAGTACAAAGAGCAGCGGCTGAGCTTTTAAGAGCAACTCAAAAGAGGAGCGCAAGGAAAAAAATGACTCTCTCCTCAGACTCTTGGCCGCCAGGCGATGGGGAGATGTTTGGATTAGACTGGGGGTGATAGAGAAAGAGCAGAGTGAAGAGTGAAGGATGAGGGGGAGGACTTGAGTGTTTGGAAGCTCTGCCGAAGTCCTGCTTTTGTAGAAAAATGACGGACTGCTGCGATTTCATGGTGGATCCACCAGTAGTTAATGTGCTGGGTGCATTAGAGGAGCCTCTTTGAGAGCTTCCTCTTTTGTTTTTGCATTCATCCTGTTGCCTCCCTTTGAGATTCGAGCACCCATTCCCACAGTATTTTGGCGTGTCTTTGGCATGTATGCTTTTTTCCCTTTACTAACAGATCTAGTAGTAGCACCCTGTCCCGATTTTAAATGGCTCTTTCCAATGTGGTTCAATTCGTTTTTCTTTACTTCAGTAAGAGAATAGATTGTGTCGAATTTATAATTCCTGTGATGCTAAGGAGGGCTGGTTTTGAGATGATGTACAACCCAGTTGAAGCTGCTGACATGTTAACCCACTGACCTGCTCTGCAGTCATCGGACCATGGTGACCTTTAACCTCTGGACTCGCCCTGACATTTACATCACGTGAATATTTAGCTTTGTTTCATTCCCCTGAGAAATAACGCCCTCAACAGTCCGTGTCTGTCTGCTTATCATCAAAAATATCTACCAACGGGTCAATCACATTCAAACATTATAAAAAATTTTATTCAAACAGATAAACAAATTAGTCAAACTTTATTTGTATTTATTTATTTAATATTCATTAAATATTAATAAACTTTCTATAACTATTATTGTTATTATATTATTATTATTATTATAAAAATATATATATATTATTATATTTTATATTTATATTATTATATATTATAAAAATGCAACATGACTTTATAGTCAGAAATACAAAAAAAATAATAAATAATAAAGTTGCTTATTACGATTTTTGTTTTGTTTTTTTGGTAAATAAATGTACATTTTGTCTCGCACATTAATTTTGTCTATAAATCATAAATACATCAATAACTTTATACTCACACTGATGTTTTAGAAAAGTATGTGCGTGTCAACCAATAGAGTCTGTCTCAAATTCTGAGATGTTAGTCTATGATTTTACCAAATATGCTCTCTATTCATAAACATTTAATGTCTCTAAGTGGCAATATCTTTCAAATCTGGATATTTCCTTTTAATCTTTCATACCTCTGCTCTATTGCTGTGTTAATTCAGTTTGAGCGCACTCGCCACCGGACCGTTCCAGTGTGCTCTTTTATCATGCTATTGCACACTGAGGCTTGGCAGACCTAAGTGGGCCGCTGTGGATTGTGTGGAGCTTGGGCTGGTTTCAGAGGCTCTGACCCATGCTTTGATCCACTGCTGGTGATCTTTAATGGTAAGCTCTGCTTTAAAGGCTGACAGAACGCTTTTTCTCTCTCTTACCACTCCACCGCACTTCAGCTTACACAGCTGCATCTTTCAGGTGCTTTTACAGCATTAAACGTCTTGGCAGGAAATTTATGAGGAGCTTTTAATGTAGGCTCTGATGAGGCAAATGCTTGCTAACCTCTACTAATGTGCTGTTCTTTTTCAGGATTATAGGTTGTTTTGGGGAAATTCACTGGCATGCTGAATCTACAAGTATCTATCTATCTGTCTGTCTGTCTGTCTGTCTGTCTGTTGTTCTATTGTTCTACTATTTTATTTCTGTCATTCTATCGCTCTTCCATTTTATCTAATGTTTTATCTGTCATTTTATCTATCTTTTATTTATCTAGCATTTTATCCTTTAATCTGTCTTTTAATCTATCATTTAATCACTTTATTCTTTCTATGATAACCATTCTCTCTATCCTTCTTTAGTTCTGTTTCTAGTGTTCTGTCTATCATGTTGTCCACTGTTCTATCATTCTCTTGTTCTGTCTATCTTTCTGTCTAGAATGTAGTGTTCTATATCGTTCTGTTGTTCTGTCTGGGATTCTATTGTTCTGTATGTTGTTTCTAGTGTTCTGTCATGGACCGGTTATTTTGTGTGTTTCCTGTGTTAATGCTCTGCAAAAAATGCTTTTTTTAGTCTTGTTTCTAGCCATAACATCTAAGAAATTCCAGCCCAGTCTCACAACAATTTGTAAATATTTTACGAGATGGCTAATATGTTCAAATCTGTACAACCTCACTTGTACAAATTCATATGAATTTTGCTAAATATGTATTTTATGAGTTGCCAGATTCCTATTAATTTGTATGAATAAACCCGCCTCTAAATTTACCCCTCACTGGGATTTAGACAAATCATACAAAATTGTACAAGTGAGGTCGTATTACAGTTTTTCTCGATTGGTTTGGCTCATTTCTTGAAACCGAGATGACATTCTCAAAACCATAAGGTCATTTGGCC
>JAUCMT010000051.1:4855000-4889479 GCA_032357475.1 Enteromius thamalakanensis
ACTTCAGTGGTCAATTTACTCATCCTCCCGCTGTTGTCCAAGGTCTTCACCCTCCTGATTATTTACACGCTGTTGTCAACTGTTGAAGTCAGATGAAGCAAATATTGATTCTGAAAATCAGGTAAAGGAGGTATTGAAACCAAATAAGTGAACTACTGCTTGCTGTGGTTACAGGTAAGGTTATAATGAGAGACAACCAGTAACTGACTTACATTTACATACTGGTATCGCAGCTCCTTCACTCTGTCAGAGTTCCTCTCAAATGGTACCTTGTAGATTTGTTTCATTGTCATCTGATGCTTCTTCAAAACCCGGTCTATTGTGGAGATGCTTATTGTGTTTATATTCTGGAATATATGATTGTCCTGAAGGATGGCATCACGGATCTGTCTCAATGTGATGGCATTATTTGCCATCACCATGTTACAAATCTCTCTTTCCTGTTGTTCATTGAGCAGTTTTCCCTCTGCCACCCACGCAAGGTTGTCGTCCAAGCCTACACAAAAAACTAAATACAGTAAGGTACCAGTGTGTTTACTCACAGTAACTTCACCACAATCCTAATGCAACATTGCACAGTGACTGGAATACTATTCTAAATTGTATAAATTATGTAATTCCATTGTTTACAGTAATTTGTTCAATATATTTCTTGTCATATTTAGTATTAAAACATTCCACTAGTCTTCTTTACCTGCTAGTATAGATCTACTACTGTAGGCAGATGCACACAAAGTCTCTACAGGAAGTTATACATTTTTTGCCTCACGCACAGTGCCTTGTCCTATACAACATATAATTCCATCAGAGATTACATAGAGTACATACCTGTTTTCCCTGCGAAAGGTTTGGATGATGGAGGAGACTGTAGAGCGAGGCACATTAGGTTGCACTCGACGACCTGCCTCGGCTATTGTGAGCCCATGGTTTATGACATGGTCTATAATTGTGGCCCGAATTTCATTCGGGACAGCACGGTGTCTTCCCGCTCCTCGGCCTCTTCCCCCTATTCCTCCACCACGCATTATCAGTCCTCCTCTTCTTCTTCTTCTTCCTCCTCCTCCTCCTCCTCTTCCTTGAGGACGAACTTCCCCTTGTCCGTTTGCTTGGCCTTGTCTATCCATGTTCAGAGATCAGACTGGTGCTGGTCAAGCTCTATATATCTCTATATATCTGTGTTTGGCAGCACATGATCATGGAAAACACCTGTGTGTGACACTCCCCCTTCGTTAGTCTAGTTTTACCTGACTGTCAATGACTGTCATCAATTTATCAAATATTCAAAGAAATTCATATATGGTATTCATGGTATTATGTTCTTGACCAATTTTGACAATTGAACAGACAGTTTTGCATGCGAGTACTTATACAATGAAATCATGCTGACATGTTTTGGAGAGAATGATTATTAGACTGAGAATCAACTAATCAGTTTAGGTCTACAAGATCTATTCATTTGGAAAATGTGCTAAATGTGGGCTAACTGTATAACTGTAGGCTACTTGTACTTAACCATTTGAAAAAAAACACAGAGTCACTTGAGACATGTACTAAAGCATTTGCAATTTGATAAAACCAATGAGAAATGACATTCTGTTGTGAACAATTGCAAGGTGGTTTGGAGATTTGTCCATGTTATTTTGAGAATGTCATCTCGGTTTCAAGTGATGATGAGCCAAACCAATCGATAAAAACTGTAATTTGGACGAATTAGCAGGAATTTGCCACCTCATATGAATAATTACAAATTGGTCATGAGACTGTGTTGAAAAATTCTAATATCAAGAAGGACTTGCTAGACAAGTAATTTTTTCTAGACTGTTTTCAGAAAAAGAAGTCAAAATTTTTGAAAAAAGTTTTTGCTTAGAGCAAGCAAACTAATCTGCCAAAGGGGTAAGCTAAATAATCCTATTTCAAACAGAATTTTTGTTTTCTTCTTAAAACAAGACAATATTTTTTTTCTTGTCTTGAAAATCCATCTTGGTATAACAATTTTTAAAGATATTGCCTAGAAACAAGACAAAGAAAGCTAGAAAAGCGTTTTTTTTGTTTGTTTTTTTTGCAGTATGGTGTGGCTTGCATTTTTATAATTGTCTCATATCGGCGTAAAGGAATATCATTTATGGTCAGGGTCCCACCAGTGGGAAAAGTGGGATGCAGAGTGCTTGTAAATTCAGATTCATAAAAAACAGAGGCATATTGTCTTAATATTGTCATATTGCTTCGGCCTGCATTTCTGTGTTGATTCCTTATATTCTAATCTTGGACTGTTGACATTTCTCTGACCCTTTGCTGCCTGCCCTGTTTGATCGTTTGATTGCCTGCCCCAGAACCCTGCCTGGTACTGTTTACGGCTCTGATTTGCCTCGGAAATATCTGTTTGTTGATTCTGACCCTGCCTGTATTGCCTTGAATAAACTCAAATGGTCTCTGAGCTTTTGTCACACACATATATGACAAGAAGTACTTTGATTATCATTTGAAATGAAAGATAAAATAATTTTATCTTTTATACCGCTTGCCTGTGTTACATTCCCATTTAAGCATTTTAATTACATTTGCCTATCTGAGTGAAGCATTCTGTATTCACCCATCCTTAGTAACACTGGCACTCTGCATTTTAAACATTAGTGCCTTACTCTCAAGCTGTGGAGACAAAACCAAAATGCTTAAAGAACGCTGACGTCAATTATACAAAATCAAGCATTGCAGAGCAGTCCCTCTCTTTCCCTGCCACTCCCTCTGTCTCTAAGCCCTCTGTGTTTTTCTAACAACAGGGAACTTTTTAATATATGTATGTGAGCTTAATATGACTAATACACCCTGTAATCGTCATCATTTTAGCATATGCTTACATATGTTTTTTGGCTGTGCCTCTGTTCTTGTTGGCAACCCCCTTCCACATCTTCCATCTTGTAACACAAAGTCCTCCTGTACACGGCTCCACCTGCACGTCTGCTGTCTACTCCGAAATGAGTTTAATGGCGATTGCTCAAGCTGAAACGCCAAGCGGTGGTCTCAACCCTAGACGCAGACGGCAGTGTCATTCCCTGTCAGGGTGAGAGGAGTGTGGTGTCAGGGTTGGATAAACTGAACTAGAGCAGAGGATTAAAAGAAGTCTTTTGAAGGAGGAAAGCTTGGCTGGAGCTAAATCACTGGAAGCCCATAAAGACACAGTGTTTCTACACATTGCTAAAGAGATGGAGGTCCAGACCTTTGGCCCTGTGATTCAAGGGGCCATGCTGTCTCTTTGAGTATTAAGAGCTGTTAGTAAGACGGTTGCTGCTAATAAGACCCTTGTTTGTTTTCGCCATAGGGCTCCAACAATGAGGAATGCACGGTTTTATTGTCACTTTGTTCGGAGAAAATAATTATGCCTGCTTTTATCATTTCAGTGCACACGTTTTGCAAATTTAGAAATACTGCTTTGAGATTTACATGGAGAGTCTGTTAAAGAAAGTGTGTTTGTTTGGAAAGAAACGTAAAAATAGAGAGTCGTGAATTCGTGTTGCAATTATGAAAAAAGTCACAATTACTAGAAATTACAAATTATGAAAGTAACAATTGCAACTTTTTCACAATTGCAACGTTGTCCTAATTTTAACTTTTATATCTCACAGGTGTGACTTTCCTAAAATTGCAACATCATTTTTTGCTATTGTGACTTTTTCTCATAATTGTAACTTCATTTTTAAAAATTGTGTTTTGGTGAAACTTTATCTCATAATCATAACTGTATTTCTTACAATTACAACTTTATTTATCACATTTCTTATAATTGCAAGTTAAATTCACAAAATTGTGATATTTTTTGATATTTCAATTTTATCTCATAATCATGACTTTTTCATATCTCACAATTGTAGCCCTATATTTCAATTCCTGTTTTATTTATTTATTTATTTTTTACTAAGGCAGATTGTAAAATGCATAGACGTTTGACTAATAGCACAAATATTAGTGGTTAAAAGGTTAATCTGAGTTAATATATAATATAAAAATAAGGTGTTTGTTGAAATTACTTTAAACAGATGAACTCTGTAAATTAAAAAAAACAAAAGGCTCTGTTCTCCACAAGGGGACGCTCTGTTCTGTGTTAGCTGCTGTCAAAACACCATGGTATGTATGATGTCATGTGTCTGGTGTCTGTAAACTTTTCCCATGCATTGCAGGCACATTAGCATTAACTCAGTACACAGTGACACAGGACATCCTGGACAGAGCTGTATACAACAAGACAGGCTGAAACGATACAGGAATCTTTCACAATCCCTGGATCCTGTTTCCCTTCCCTGCCCCACCTCTCGCCCTCACACAGAATCCACGCCTGCCGCCCACAAAAACCTCTGGGGATTTAAAACACCCATCAATCAAGCCTTTGCCTATTCTAGATTTAATATTTGATCTAATTAGATTACACCACCAGTACGAGTTTAGTGCACATGTTTTACCATGTTTATATCTATGCCGTAGATGTTCCTCTTAAAATCAGAAGAGGAAATGCTGCAAACGTCCATTTAAATACCGTGAGAACAGACTTACAAACAGCAGTCCATAAATGTAAATTACACTGAGGATGACAAAGAGAGTAGGGACTGGATCTTTTCTTAAGGAGCTGGAATCAGAACATTTCTGATAAAAAATCTTTGTAAGAAAAAAACTGTTTGTTCTAATTTTATAATTTAGAAAAGCTTAGAATATTTTGTATTCCATAAAAGACTTACTGTACTAAGAAAGTTTTTGTCGATTTCTTAAGATGAAAGTTTCATAGTAAAGGAATTTAAGTGGAATCACGCACATTTGAAAATTAATTCAAGGTCCCTGCTACTTAAAAATGTTAATAGGTGCATCCACCTTATTTTAAAATGCAGAAGTAAGCTGTTTTCTGTAAGATTTCCAATTCATTAGCTGCTGTAGGGAAATAATGAAAGGGATAACAAAGTGCAGTAAATGGTAAAACTGTTTGCACTACAAACCAGTGTGTTTATAATTAAGACAATACATTAAAATAATATGGTATGAAACACCAGTAAGCAATATCAAGCTGCAAACAAGCTCTTTTGTATAGCTGAAAATAGCTGGAAGATGACACCGGAAGCCAGACACATTAAATTTACAAATGGTCAGGCCTGCTCCTACGGGAAAAAATGGTGAATAAATGTAACATTTACATTAAGTACTGAACTTCTTCTACTGAAGTTAACTTTATAAGTTAGCCAATCAAAAATTGGAATTTTACTCTGAAAGAAATAGTCTTCCCAAAATATAAAAGTTTGTCATTATTTACTAACTGTACCAAAATTCTTCCAAATATCTAATATAAGCAAGTATTTTATACAGTAAATAATGCAGTTTTTCAAATTTTGCGGTAAAATATAGATTTAGCAAAAATTCTTTTTTAATATTTTTTCAAAAATAAATTCACTTAAAGTTTTTTGAAATGTATTAAAACTTTTTTTTTATAGAAATTATTCACCCAAAAATAAAAATACTGTCTTTTTTCCCTCATGTCATCTTCAAGGCCCAGTAAGATGACATTACTGGTTCAAAATTAATTTTATGAGGCTACTTTTTGCATGCAGAGGAATACAAAAATAGCAACTTCATTCAACAATTGTTTAAAGTATGTCTTCGTGCATTAATTTTTGTCTAAACTAATCCTTTAAAAAGTTAACCCTTATTAGTCCTTTTTTTTCCTTTGTAAAAATTGTGACTCTTGTCTCTGTCGCACTGTCATTCTGTCTCTCTCCCCTCCCCATTTTACACATCCTTCATTCCCCCCCTTCTCTACAGGAAGTTATGTGTCATTGTGAAGCCAGCTAATGAAATAAGATCATGGATAGCAACTCAGCTCTTTGTCAGCCGCATCTGTGGTCAGTATCGATAGTCCAATTAAAGTCAGTCATTAAATGCTTAGCATGAACAGAGCGTCTCCTGCAGTCACGCAGGTGCTCAGAGTCGGCGGGTCCCAGCTTTGAACGGGGGCCTCAGTGTAGCTCTCTGTTTACATTCTTCCGCTGTCTGCGGTAGTAAAGCACCTCAGCCTGAAGTATGTTAGCTTAGCTTATCTAAATTAGCCACACTCTGAGAAAACCCACAGTGACCGCTCGCCTCTATTGCCCTTCAGTGTGAGAAGGGGGGGTGGACATTCTTACTCATTTACAGCCCCCGTTTATAGATCTCTTCCTTTCTTGTCTCAGCAATTTGTACTGCAATAATTGTTTTACTACACACAAAATGACTCTCTACCCAGCATGCTGCCTTGAATTCGCCCTCCTGGAGTATTATAAATTGTTTAAGTTGTAAGATAAACAGGTTTGAGGACCTGAGGCTGTGGAATGCGTTCAGCGGGTCAAGCTAGCGTGATTTATAGGCGCCTATGATGAATTGCCTCCCTTTTCAGGGGTTAAGAATGATCAGATTTACCTAACGGAGAAAAGTTAACTAATCTGTGGATTCAGCTGTGACCCTTGTACCCTCGCACCTCAGGTTGGTGGGCGAATGAGGTGAGTTTGTTTAATCCGACCCTCCTCGGCGTGAATGTTATCAGTCAGAGCATCTACTCAGGCCAGACAGCAGGGCAAAGAGCAGACGAAGGAACTCGGACCATTCAGAGATTAGAAAGACGCATGTTATATCACTGAGAATATTCTACTATATTTCTCACCAGCTTTATTTCCATCGCTGCTTCTGTTCAAGATGAATCGTCTTGTCTGCAATGAGTTTCATTTGACCGGGGCAGATGTAGTCATTGACTGGCATACTTCACTTCCAAATGATGTCTGGTAATGGCAGTGCAGGTCATCAGACCTTATCATTCAATTAAAGATCATGCAAATCTAATCATTGTGCTATTTGTACAGTCTGGAAGCGTATGACTTGAGAGAAAAACTACGTTTTAAGATAAGAAGCCTTTCTTCTGTTTGAAAGATCTGTAGTGGCTTCACACAGAGATTATGAAATAACAGCCTGGCTCCAGCTGTCACATCCAGAACATGAGTTTCGGGTCAAATGTGAGCTAATGCCACTGCTAAGTCATGCACACACATATGGTCAGCGGGACGCTCAAATAACCCTAACAGAAAAACTAGTATTGCAATCAAATTAATTTGGCTTTCTTCTATGATATATCATTAAAACATGTTTTAATTATTTTATTTTTTGGCCATGTTATGTAGTAACTTTTGAACTCTTTGAACACGCCTAAATTATTATGCTTGTATTTTATTTTTATAAAATAGCATACAGGACTCAGATTCTATAACTACCCCAAAATGTATGAATTCTTCATGCATATCAGTTATATTATTATATATTATTTTTTAATTTATTGATATCAGTTGATATTAGATATTTTATTTGTAATCTTAAAAAAAAAAATAATAATAATAATAAATAATTACCCACTTTGCAGACTATATGCATTTTATGCTAAATTTACTTGTAGCATTTAAAATAATTAAGTATAGTTTTTGTTGTTTTGATTGTACTTCATCAAGAAGATTAAAAAGAGTAAAGAAAAGTGTATATAAAATGTAGCCATTTGTCTTAATGTAAAAACAACAATATTAATATTGGTACATTCATAATAATAAAATGAACAGGATGCTAAAACAGATGAAAATAAAGAATTTTAAATGCTCAGTTTCTTTAATTCTAATAGCAAAAGCAATGTTCCATGTTTTGCTTTGATTAATCGAATGAAAATGTGAAGATTTGTGGAATATTTTTTTATAATTTGCCAATTTATTATTTTAGAAGCAAAAGTGGTTGTAAGATGTACCTCTTTTTGTTTTGTGATATTATGCAAATCTTTAATTTAGTATTTTATCCAATATATTAGGATATGGTAGAAACATAAAAATGTATAGTGCATACAACACTGTAGGTCTACTTATCAAAACCTCTGACTTGCTTTCACAGAGAGGCAAACGGAGAAGTTATTGGTGCTGCATTGCTGTCACGCTAAATAAATACCTGAACTGATTAGGTCACTGTGTGAAATCAACAAGTAACAAGCAGATCTCAGGATTAAACTCTGGAGAATATCAACATTTAATTGCCTTGTGGTGAGATTTGGCTGGAGTGCCGCAATGGCCTGGTAATTAGAGGACAGCCTGCTAAATGAAGCATACCTGTGACATGTTGTTTCTGCTCACTGCGCTCTCACACTCTAATTACAAGAGAAAGAGAGAGCCGGCTCTTTGTTTTGCACCTTGTTTCATGTGTCAGTCTGGAGAATGGTCCCTCTTCGCCGGCTGTCACAGTAACAACTTAAACGCGCACACGCGTTAAAATGTGTTAAAGTCCCTATTACTATCCAGTTAACCAAATTAACTTCTATGTATTATCCTATGTGTGCCTCCTGTCACTATACACACGTTCAACATGATTCAGCTGTCAGAAAAAACACAAGCAAATGTCTGAATCGTGGTGTTTGAAGTCTTTAGGACTCAATTTCCATTGCCGCATCTCCGCCGAGCTGTAGGTAAATTAAATGTTATTCTCCTGAGCAGACGAGTAATGGATGTTTAACAAGCATGTCACTCAATGGATGGCTTTATAACCCCTGTCTGCACGTGATCGGTTATATCCACCAACTTGGCTGAGCGCCACACTTCAAATAAATGTCAAATAAACTCTCCATTTTTACAGGGACCAAAACAACAGGAGCCCCCGACGGCTGCTGCACGCTGGGAATAAGTGCAAAAAGTTTTCAATATTCAGGCTGGATCTCCAATACTTGCAGCTTGAAGATTTGTTCAGGCTCAATGTGTAAAACAGCTTGAGCTGGCCAAGATCAATACAATCATTTTTAACAGAGGGGCGATATTGATCGCTGAGAGTGTCTTTACTCAAGGCCCAGTCTCATTGTTGCAGACTAAGACGCGTATTATTGTAATCATTGAGATGTTTCATCTGCCAATCTGCTGCTGGAGTAGTTCAGAGGAGCCCGGTTGAATGGAGACTGCTTGTCCCTGACGCTGAAGCTCAAAGCGAAGATGAGAAAATTCTATGAACTCGAATGTATTTTCCATGCATTATTTAATTTTTCTGCTCCCCCTCTTGAAGCACACACATCCTCGCCAAGGTGCGCTTTGGATTGTGACGAATGAATCAGCAAAAGCGCCGGATATGAGAATAAAAAATGCGGCTGTGAATCGGATTCGTCTGTAAAGGCTCATTAAACCAATCCACATCTATCAGGGACCTCCAGGGAGGCAGGGGGGGAAACTGTCCATCACTCAAGGCCTGACACGCTCAGCTCGACTCCAATGTCCCCTTAACAAATAATTGTCTCTCCTCTCAGGGGAGGCCGTGACATCACGACGGGCTCCAGCCAGTCTCTTATCCGTCTTGCCCAATAAACAGCTTGCAGCCATTATAAAATCCTACAACCCTGGGTAAATACCACGGTCATTATGGTGGTGCTAAATGGCAGGCGCTGCTCTCGCTGGGATGGGGGGTAAATGCCACTGGGGTCATCTCTGTGCCAAGCGGGCAAATAGTACTGGGTCATTTCTGAATGATCAGCCACATGGTAAAGGGCAAGGGGTTTCTTTCATACTGACTGTCGGCAAGACTTTTAAACTGTGAAATTGCTTCATAAGATGTCTCAGTCTCCTTCATGAAGCACAAATGCATGCTTTTAGTTATCTCGACTTTTACAATCAATTATGCCTTGGTGGTCCACATGAGGCATTCATTGATATTCAGAATGATAGATATTTGTCTTTGCATGTTTGCTGTGTACCCTGCTCGCCATTGGGGCTTTTAACAAAACCAACGATAACACAGAGAAGAGATAACCTTTGCTATTAATAAATAACAACTCTGGTACAATGAAACACAGTTGACTTCACCATGACCTCCCTTCACTCTTCTGACATTTTTTTTTTTTGGAACTATGTACATTTGTAATTGCTTTGTTAATATTTGGCATATTTACAAAATTGCAAGTTGCAATTGTAAGCCTTTTGTCAGCTTGTTGTGCCAAACAATCTACATAATTTGCTGTAAATTATTCATTGGATCACATTTGCAATGGGAAAGAACAGCATATTCATAAAGAGTAAATGGGGTAGATTGAGAGCGCTCATAAATTGGGCATCGCCAGAGTCCATTGAGTAGTGATTCTTATTCACACTTTGTGAACATTTCCAGTGATTTGCTCTTCCAGTGATGCTTCAGCAGAGCTCCTGACCCTGTCTGTTTGCCCTTATCATGCTCATTCTGAAAGAATAAGAAATAAGTAAATAATAAAACTAACCAGGAATTTAATTTGGTAAAGTAGTGTAAAATTCACATTCCATGAAGACATTTTGTTAATTTCCTACATTTAATATATTAAAACGTAATTTGTATTAGTAATATGCATTGCTAAATGTCCTTTTTTCTCAATATAATCATATTTTCATGTGATATTGTCATATCCTAACAAACTCTACATTAATGAAAAGTTCATTTAATCATCTCAATTTACCCTTACCCTTTTGACTGGGTCACTTTTGTCAACTTTGGAAATAATATTCTTCAATAAGCTTTCACTGGGGTCTTGCCTTTTCAAAAGGTACACTTTAAGTACTAATATGCACCTTTAAGGTACCAAAATGGACCCTTTATCCAAACCCTTTTGAAAAGGCCAGTGTCAGCTTTTGTACCTTTCTGTATTTAATCTTTCATTTTGAGCTATTGAATATTAAGCAATGTTTTAAACCAAATTCTGTTTCTTTTGTAATACATTGGTCAATTGAATTGATTAAGGATTTAATGTACAGTTTTTTGATCCTCCATAAAACAGAATCACACTCTGTTTTATGGATCCGTTTAGTTTAATTAGATCTAGATTACCTTCTCGCTCACTTTTTAGATCTAATATTGGAGTCGAATGTTGCATTTGGCTCAGAAACCTGAGCCATTCAAAGAACCGCTCCTGCATCTCCGATAACATCTGTTTGTTTAATGCATGCTTATTTTCCTTTAATCGTACCCAGCTTTCATTCGCCCGAGATTTCTTTAAATTCAGCTCCTGTAATAATTTTTTGGTGCAACGCAATTGACCATTTTTATTCTTCCACTCGTGTTCGCATGCAGCCAGTAAAACGTGTTGCTTGCTCTTCTGGGCTGTTATTGGATTTGTGAAAGATGGTGGCCCATGACCAGACTGGCGGTGTGTAGCATTGTAATGAGGCGCTCTTCCTCTCACATATCATTACGGACAGGTCTCGGGAGACCATAAATCTCATCTCCTGCACTAATCACAGTAACCCTTTCTCTTCCTCTACCTTTCAGCCGCCACATTCAACATCCTCCACTTCCATATCCGAGCCGTTTTCCCGACCGCAGTTGTTCCCACAGAAGAAAGGCATTGTGAAGTGAGAGGGGCCCTTGATGTGATCCAGTGTCGGCCCCCTGGTCTCATTAGAATGTCTCTATAATCCCACAGAGCACATTTCTGCAGTTACCGCTTGAAGAAAAGCACTGCACTTAAAAAAACACCTTCTTTCCAGCTCTGTGGGAAGGTCTCTTGGGAGCACAGATGGAGAATGACCATTTCACCGCTACTAAAACTCCACTGCTGCAGGGCCCCTGCTCGTAAAATGCTTTACAGTATGAAAGCGAGCTCAAGGTGTGTTTGTGGAAGTATATGTGTGTTTGCTTTAGATCATATATGCAATACGTAAGAAGTGGCAGTATTTGGTGCACACGTGCTATAGTAGTGGGGAGGCTTTGTTTGCTTAGGGTGAGTTAAACTGTCACCTGTGCAACATGAGGTGATTTTTCTCCCCGTGGAGCTGAGCATGTTTGATGCATTAGGTCAGTGCTCACTTCCCATCGTCTTCCCATCTCAGAAGTTGTTTTCTGCCTTTGACTAATGTGCAGTGTATATGATACAGTATGCTCAACAAGGCTGCATTTATTTGATCAAAAATATAGTTGATATAGTGAAATATAGTAAATATAGTGAAATACTATGACATAATACTAATACTGTTTTTTATTTTATAAGTATATTTTAAAATGCTGTTTATTCTTGTGCAAAGCTGAATTTTCCTCTGCCACTATTCCAGTTTTCAGTATCTTCAGTAATTATTCTAATGTCCTGATTTTGGTAATCATGAAACATATTCAGGGCTTAACTTTTTGTGGAAAACATAATGCACTTTATTTGGGATTTTATGAGTATTAGAAAGATCAAAATATAAGTATAATATATTTGTTTTAATTTGTTAAATTATACTTTTACTGCCACTTCGGTCAATTTATTGCATCCAATGATGATTTAAAGTATGTTTGTTTAAGAAAAGTAGTAAATATCAAAAATGGTTACAACATAGCTATTGAACTGAACATAACCATTATAAAAAAGTCATAAAATTTTGTACTCCAATAACCTTTTATTTGCAACTTTTACTTTTTACAGTAGCCTATATATGCATTTTTTGCATTTATCATTTTAGCTTATTGTTTTTGTAAAATACTTTACATTTTCATTTTCTTAATTTTTCTTCTTTCATTTATTATTTCAAATTTGTTTTCTATTTATTTCATTTTTATTGTATTATTCATATATTTGTATAAGTTATTTGTTATAATAATTTTGATAATTTATTTTTGTGGGTTGTTTTTTTTCATCTGTTGTTTTGTGTATTTCACTTTTTTACATTCCCTGCATTATAATTATAATTTATTTGATGAAAAAGTATTTAGTTTGGTCTTACTTTTGCAGTATATTAATATTTATCTAATTATTTTATTTGTATTGTATTATTAGTTGTATATCTGAAGAATTACAAATATAATGAATTATATTTTATACATTTTTATTAACTAATTTATTTATAAAAAAAAATTTCAACAACTGTTGGTTTGTATCATTCCACTTTCACATTTGCTTTTATCAAAGTACTGCAGATTAAGAGTTTCATTTCAGTTAAATTCAAAATGTATTTAGTTGTCTCTTATTTATGCAGTGGTTTACGACAATAACCCTGCTCTGTACTTATCGTGAGAGAGTGAAACTCTGTAAAACGACTCTTGCACGGAATGCTAGCGACCTGACAATGTCCAGGCTCCCCGGGCCACCCTCGAATACAGGCCTGGACGATTAATTCACCTCCCCATGTTTACTGCGCTGTGGATTACTGCTACATTTCTGGGATTAGGGAGAAATGCTGCATAGATCATATAGCAAGGATTAGTCATAATTCACAGATTTAACAGCCAATTAATCTTTGATACAAACCAATATGGGACCAAGCCAGCCGACTGGATTTGGCTGGATAAAATGGGACCCGGTAGGTGCTAACCGAACAGAGAGAGAGAGTGAAGCCGAGAGTGTGAGGCGTTCCAGCGCTAATGGATCCTGACAGGGTGAGTGAAGAGGCAGCTCATTATTATGCCACGCATCAGGAGTCTGGCACTGACCCCTGACTCCATAAAGACCCTCCCGAACATGAGCCCCACCGTTCACTCGCTCACTGCCAGCATTACGACCGAAACTGCACTGGAACAAAGAGAGAGAAATGTACCCTGTGATATAGAGTAAATGTGAAGTTTAGACCAACTCTCGACAGACACTTCCCTCTCCGAGATCTGCGAGCGAGTCCGAGCTGTGCTTAGAAGAGCAGTTCAAACTAATGAATCATAGGCCTGACAGATGTCGTAAATCTTAATAAGGAAGCTATTAAACGCATGAAGCAACCAATAAATCATTTCTCCGTGTCAGCAGTGTTTAGCTCGTAGATTAGTAATGAGATGAGAGAAGTCAGAAAGAAATGACAGCAGCTTTCATGGCATGACAGGGGCTGGTTCTGTGCCACTGGTAATTTGCGGCTCTGTCGTGTTTGATGCTCGCCGGACGAGCCGTGGTCACCTTGTGCAGCTTTTCTACCGCATTGGATAAAAAGGTCACAGGCGTTCACCCGTGACATGACTACACAGAGACACCAGCTGCTTACTGTTCTGCACGCCATAATATCTTCGCTCAAATGTTACGGGGTGCCTTGGTGCAGAGCGCAGATAGGGATGGAGAGTTATTCGAACACAGAGGAACGGCTAAAAAGGCACACTTCGGTTCTGAAGCTTCTCAGGATGTGTGAGGAAGAGGAATATTGGTATCCTGATGGTATCCTCATCCAGGATATTGCTCATTCAGTGTTTAGTCACCCTTGTGTTGCTCCAAACTCAAATGGGGAAGGTTTGAGGGATATGTAGTTTGACTATTTATATGTAGTTTTGAATATAACCAATAGCTTATTAGCATGCATATTACCAGTATATTGGTTGTTTATTAATACGTATTAGGCACATTTTAATGCTTCATTCTGCATGAACTTCTACATCTCTTAATCCTGATCCATACACTCTCAAAAATAAAGGTACGAAAGCTGTGACTGGGGCGGTACCTCGTTTGTAGCTAAAGGGTCCGTTTTGGTACCTTAAAGGTACATGTTAGTACTTAAAGGCCCGGTTTCACAAAATGCCTTATAAGAAAATATTACAGGTGTGCATCTTAACACAGAACAATGACACTGACATATTTTAAGATATATCCGAGCAAAATATTTTCAGTTGAGATAGCTCAAACATGCAATTTAGTTTGAGACTAGCTTAAGCCTTGTCTGTGAAACTGGGGGAAAGTTTTTAGACTTGAACCTAATAGGTACAAAAGTGTACCTTTTGAAAAGGTGACAGCTTTTGTACCTTTATTTCTGAGAGTGTACGCTATCTAAACTTATGTAAATATTTGAATATCTGGAATATGAGGGTGCAAAAAAATCTAAATATTGATGAGAAATGCCTTTAAAGATGTCCAATCGAAATTCTTAGCAGTGCATATTACTTAATGAAAAAGAAGTTTTAATATTTTTAATGTAATCAGTTTACAAAATATCTTCATGGAACATGATCATTTCTTAATATCCTAATGATTTTTGGCATGATAGAGAAATCTATGATTCTGATCCATACAATGTATTTTTGGTTGTTGTTACAAATATATGCCAGTGACTTAAAACTGGTTTTGTGGTCCAGGGTCAGGTTTGTGTTCCCTTATCTAAATTGGTACTAATATTAGTTGGAAAAATGAGACTAAATCAATTAATTTCAGTTAATAATCAAGTACTGAATAAAAATAAACCTTAAAATAAAAATTACAAAAGCGCATAATTGAACTAAATGAAAAGTGAAAATATATAAATGAATGCTACGCAAAATATTAAAGCTGCAGTCAGTAATTTTTTGTTAGTCTGAAATCATGCATGTTTTTGTTTTATCCTGTTTACAATTTTATTCACAAAAGTGCCAAAGTTAAAGTGTAGCATTAATAAATACTTTAAATAATATGGAAAAGTAACACTGAGAAGCAATTATGTCTGATTTGTGAATGAATCATTCTTTTCAGTTTCCAATTATCCTGTTGATCCAGTTCAGAAAACCGGTTCAAATGATTAATTCATGAATCACACTGAACTGGTTCTCATGTTCAACTCGCTCTCATTGCAGCTCACAAGACTGGAAAATGTTCAATGAATAACTTATCCCACAAATCTTTTGTATAATTTCAGATGACTTTAAATATCGCATAAGAGTTAATAATACTTTTATGGCGCTTTTGCGTCCTTTTTTTAGCTTGAAACCTGCATGGAAAAGACTGACCAGACAATTGACCAGTGAGTACATGATGAGTTATAGTAACATTCATTTTTGGGTAAACTATTTATGTAGTATATTAATAATTTCTAAAGCTTGCCAGGCTGTTATTTTTTCTCCTAAATATGAATACAGCATATGGGTAATGTCTCTCTGAATCTCTCTCATCTTACAGCTAGAGAACAAAAAGCCAAGTTACTATGACTTGAGTGACATCTTCTCTCGGTTTAGATTCACCTATGCTTGTATTCACTAAACAATGCAAGCAGGACTCCACTGCTATTACCTTTTATCTTCTCAAAATTCCTCTCAGTAGTGACCCTTTCCCGTTCAGTGTGTCAGTCATCATCAGCGGGACATGCGAAGAATGACTTGAGTAGTCTTTTCATTCTGAGGAAAAGGGCAACCTCTGGCTCTCTGACTTTATTGAAATACATCTGCCTGTTTCATTCACGCTCTGCGGATCCCACCGGAGGGTCAGGTATCTCTCGGAAATGAAGCCAGACATTCTCTTTTTTTTCTTTTAGTGTATTCCCACTTCTACAAGCACAGGGCCTGTAATGTGCAGATCTCTGACTGCGTTAGGGAAATCCCAGCTGGTTTGATTTGATAAGGAGCTTGTTGTCTCTCTCACATACACAAGGCCTCAGAACTGCGCTACATCTGCTAATACTTCCACATCTCCATAGAGTGGTGTTTCATTTGTCCCTGAAGACATGTCAACAAGTGGCTCTTTTCAGCAGAAACACTTTGCCATCAAAGAGTGCTGAGTGAATGTGTCGAGTGCTTTTACATGGAACTGGATTCATACACAGCCATGTTCATTTAAAATATCAATCTACAAATATAAGGTCCGATCAAAATCATTTTAGACATTATTGTTTGCCTGCTAAATATATCATACTGGTTATTGTTCAGGATTCTAGCTATTTACAATTTTTTAAAACTCAGTTTATTTTTCATTTATATTTTTCATGCGAGGTCAATTTCCCTGTTTTACCATGTTTTTAGATTTTATTTTTGGCATGATCTATTAATCTTTAGCAAATTTCAAAATAAATATGCATTTGTCTTTTCTTCTTTTCTAAAGTAATTTAATAATTTGAATATTTAATGTATACACTGTAATTAATATACACAAGTAAATAATGTCCAAAGATTGGAATAATCCATTTTTATATGTTTTGAGAATTTCTAATTATTATCTAAGTTGAAAACCAGGATTCGATTCAAATGTTTGGTGTGTGTGTGTGTGTGTGTGTTATATACTTTTCTTCAGCAAGGATGCATTAACTTGAACAAATATGACATTAAACATGATTTTAACACACACAAAATATATATTTATTTTAATTATGTATATTATTATTATATAAGGCTTATACTCTCATATTCAATGAATTTTGTGTTCATCAAAGAATCCTAAAAAAAATGCAGCACAGTTTAGGTATTCAAAAATATTAAGTCACAAAAACCTATTATTATGTTATAAATTTTATAAAATAAAAACTTAACTTAAACTTAAAACTTATTAATAATTATAAATGTAATGTAATTATATTAATTATTGGTTTATTGTGCGGCCAGAGTTTTATTGTGTGTAACTAATATTTTACTATTTTAAAATCATTTTTCCTTTTTAGGTTTATTTTCCCCTGGCTTGGTTGGGTTCGCCCAGTTACATCAAGTTTTTCTTTTATATTTTCCTGCCCAGTCGACTCTACATCAGAAAATCCCTGAGGACTTATGTAGTATATGTTGAAAGAAATTCCTCTAATACCTCCTGACATGCACTTCTTTATCTGTTAGACTGTCATCTGAAAATTTGTTCGGGGGGAAAAAGATTACACGAAAGAAGTCAGCTGAAACTGATAAGTGACCTGATTGCGGCTGAATGAATGAATCTGAGTCTTGTCCTGATTCGGCTCTATCCGCTGAGCGGCTCGCAGCAGCGAGAGCTTCCTCTTCTCCTCCTAGGCCTGTCACGCCTGTGATCAGAGACATGCGCTCAGGCTCCACAGTAATGTAAAACTACGGTGAGAACTTCCCGTTACGGAATAGCTGGCATTCCGATGTCAGCAGCACTGGTTTCATAGGTTGAGCATGAACAGGGAAGGTTCTGTAGGTCACGAGGATCTGGTACCTTGCAGCAGGGACATGCCTGTCAGTGGAAAACATGTTTTGAGCGTCGTGCATTCAGTTGAAGGGTATTAGAAGCATGATGTGTGTGAATCACAGGTCATGTAGAGATAAGAGAGGTCAGACTGCATTTGCACGTTACTCAAATAAATCAAGTCTTTAAACAAGCTTAACGTTCGGACGCACTTCGCCATAGTCGAGACATAGTCTTACACCAGACAGAGCAGAATTATTTCCATGAATCTGAAAATAACCTCTCATTATTAGTTAAGGTTTTAATCATCTCATTATATACTGACTGTGTGGCTAAAAAAAAAATCTTTTTTTCTTTCTCATATTGGAATAATTAGATAAGTCGGTTCATGTTTTATTTTAGGTGACCATGCCACATGGGTTTTAATAAACCTATTCATTAATTATCGTTAATTAATGAACATTTGCACTTTTACTTTAGCTATTATAGCAAAAATATATATATTTTCTATATTTTTTTATTTTATGTTCTATTATGAGTGTAAAAAGTATGAGATCTGCATTATCATTTTCAAATTAAATCTATTATTTTTTAGATATGTAAGCATGCTTTACAAACATTTCACAAAAATGGTTTCAAGTTTATTAGACAATAGCACATATATATGAAACCACAGATAAATACTTAAAAATAATACAATAGTTACTCTATATGGAGTTTCTAGTAGAACAGTATGTAGTACAGTAAGTAAGTTACATAGCTATATATATGTTTTTCTTTCTTTTTGTCATCGTTTAAGGAATTGAAATGCATGTTTTTTGACATACACGTGTTCAAAAACCTTGACTGCAGTCTATATGTTGCTGTTCTGCATGAAAGGAGTTGATCAGACAGTCCAGCTGGAGTCAGTTACATTGGTTTCAACTGCTCAAGACCAGGCTCTAAAAAAACAGAAATAAACAGTGTGACTATGGGAAATATAAACATTTATTCTTCCAGGATTTTGTTCAGCAGATCGTAGGACGAGAAGAGAGGCACTGAAGCGTATGATAGGAATATAGGAAAGGATGAGAGGAGGAAAGTATTATTTTAGCAAAGGAAAAAACTGGAAATTGTAATTTGTTATAGATTTCATTACATTGCATTGTTAAATAGTTCTACAGACAATCCATTAAAAGAACATAAAAATAAACATGGGTGTAAAATGTTATTGTTCTCATCCATCATGTTGGAAAACATGAAAAAAAAATTGCTTCATGGTTCATAAATCACCTCAAATAAGATGATCAGTGTAATAAAATCGAGTAAGAGACTTTGGACTCAACAATAGGCAGTTATTATATTATGTAATTTCAGTTTATGCCACACTCCTGGAATGAGGCTTTAGGGAAGAAAGTGAACACTTTCAGTTTGATGAAAACATCTTTTATTGCACAAAAAAATAAAACCAAAGAACCATGTAATAATATTGCAATCGTTTAAAATAAGTATAAAAGCTTGAGTACAGATCTTATGAAGGAAAACGGGCAGGAGGATGCAGTGATGAGATTGTAGCTGGATGTTGACTCTCTCCGACCCTAATTAAAAGGCTCTTTTGTCTGAGATGAAGCAAATAATAGTGCATTAGTCAGCTAGGATTGATGGGTCTGACCTGTAGATGTGATATATTACACAGTACATCGCATTAGATCTCTTGCACAAGAAATAACAGAAAAAAATCTAAATGATAACCCTGTGCGGTTTATTCTAGATAACCACACACACGAAAAGGACAGGGAAGGCTGGGGGCTGGTCTGAAGTAACACAATAGACCATCCTGCAGCCTTGACATGCTGAGCACATGCCCACGTGTTCTCTCAGGCGGTTTTCAGTCGCTCCGCTATGGGGCGTATTAGGGCTATAAGGTCTACAGAGGGAGCGGGCAATGTCAACCGTTCGGCTGAACCATGCATTTACTTGAGATGAGAGCGAGTGGGAACTGTTGCGGTTTTGAGAATATGTGCGTCAATATATCAAACAGCAAAGCACACAAACCACCCACATAAACAAGCACACTTTTTGAGCATTGCATTGCGATGAATTTGTGATCGGGTGCTTGTATTTATTTTCTCGTGTGGAAATTTGGGGAAAAAATATTTACATTACACATTATTTTTATACATTGTATATGTAACCGATAATGACAAACAAACGAAAATGTTAGATATTTGCTAGATTTACGTGGATTTGAGATTTTCTAGAAATGTGTGCATTTATCTACATCACTCCCAGAAATATTTAAGAAGCGTTTTAGGCTAAAAGGAGATTAGATGTTACTCGTGTAAGAACATGCTGCCCTGATTAAACGAGATGAGATTAAAAGTTTTCAGTTTTATGGGTTAGTGTCACCGCCAGTTTAAACACTCTTGAAATTACCCATTTTGTTCCAAGGACTGGCCCATCATGCAAGGAGAGCTTCCCAATGGTTTTATTTTATAACTGTTACTAACCTGGAAATATGTAGAATATTACGAATTCTATAAACAGGACATTAACAGCAGAGACTGTAGGACAGACGCGCCAGCAGAGAAAATACTATTGTAGCCTACAGACACAATGCTGGAAATATTAGACTATAAGAAAATCCTAAATTCAGTTGGTGTGGAGGATTATATAAATGTAGAAAGAAACTCACTGAAAAGAAAAGACATTTTATTTTTAACTTAGCCTAGTATTTATAAGGGCAGCGCTGCTTTGTTTACAGCGGTAACCAAGAAAAACACGGTATAAGCGCCGCCTACTGGCAGAGCATGAATTTGCATTTTTAGCATACTCTTCACAAACTCATGCATCTTTTTGAATAGAGCAAATAGACATCTTGTTTATGTGGCTTACTTTTTCAGTCTTGTCTTCTGCTGAAGGGGAAAAAAATGGGAAACGGTATCATAATCGGGCCATTTGCTTGTAACATATAATCGCATGCAAAATGAAAGTTTTTGTTTGCATAATCTGTGTGTGTTTGTTCTGTCAATATTTATATCTTATATAAACCCACATACACATACAGTATACATTTTGAAAATGTTTATATGTGGTCTATTTTATTCACATGTCTATATTTATATAAATAAAATAAATGTAATACAAAAAAAATCTGAAATATAAAGCTACATAGCCTACATAATAAATCGACCGTGATAAATCATTTAACAGGACTTATATATAAAACATTATATTTCTATATTATATCTACTTGTTTTAGTAAAAAAAACTAGTGTATTGTGTTATGCTAACTGAGACTTGTCATTAGTGCTTGCATGGTGTTGCTCTTTTGTTGGTTTTGATTACTTCTATTGTCTTCAAGTCGCTTTGTATGAAAATCTACTAAATGACTAAAATGTAAATAAATTTGTGTGTATAATTGAGATCAGTCTCTCGTCAATTGTAGATTTTGATGCGGTAAAATAAATCTAATGTGTTTCCCTTTCAAGTAATATTACCTTGTGAATATATTCTTGAGAATCACAACGCCGTAAAAAAAAGCAGTTCTACCACCTTTGGAGGCGGGATGTAGTTTTTGTAACCGAGACGCCCATCATTCAAAATGCAAACCAATGAGAAAGAGAGCGAACGCTGGAACTGTACCGTCTCTCTCTCTCTTTCTGAGACAGCATGGCTCATGCACCCTGACCAACTCAGCTGCCTGGAAGGTTACTGTTGTGGACTATATCTTAACATTGACTCTTGAATACGCAGATACCTTTGTGCGTTTCGTCCAGATAGATAGCTTGGTTTCCAAACCCTAATCTTAAGACAGCGCTTCAGGACAGCGTGTACATAAATTCAGTTTCTAAACGTCAAGGTCTGACCGCACAAACATAGCGCAGGTCTTCATTCACATGTTGGAGAATGAGGTGCCAGTGGACATACGCTGTTGTCTTCATTCACTCAAACTAACTACAGGGACCAACCGCGCTGAAGATCTTGAGGGTTTTGGAATGACAAGCGAACATTCAAAGGACCTGAAATTTGTCTAACTGTTTTCTTTCCTTGTGGAAAACTAAGTCGATAAATCGCAAGAAAGGATGTGCTTGAGATGAACGCCTTATCAGACTGGACTATTGACAGACCGCGAGCGCATTAACCGGCTTCTTATAGTGTTTCTTCTAATAATAATTTACATGTAACTGTGACTCTTTAAAGGACTCTGTGATTCCTTGCACTGCGGTTTTATAGATGAGTTTTCATCTTTTTTTACAATAAAAGAAACATAATTTATAGAGAACAAATTCCACGCGTGGGATATTCAAGGAGAAGCTGACGGCTCGCGCAGTTCTTCATCACCGGAACGCTGCATCGAAGGGGGCTGCTATTGAAACTTTCAGAAATGCCGCAGGTGGAGATGTTTTATTTTGTGTTGATCAGCCTGTGGATGTCTGTGTTGGGCCTGGAACCGGCGTCTAAGGTTGTGGCGGATCGCTACGCTGTCTACTGGAACCGAACAAACCCAAGGTGAGTTAGTTTTTACTTGCGCAGTCGATATACTAAAGCGCTGTTTTACTTTTGTCATTTAACAGCACCACAGTCCGCAGAGTATATGGCGAAATATAACGCGGCTGCGAGCTGAACAGGTTCGTCAAGGCGTCAGGTTCGTTTGAATAAGTTTCACTGGCGATACAGTCATAACAAACACATTGTAAGGGCGAAACTTCTATAAACACTCGACAGCGTTATTTTACAGTAAACTCTATGTCAAAACTGTATGAAGGTGGAATTATTTTGGAATTGCCAAAATAAATAAAGCGCGAATTGTTATAAAGTGTAGGCTACGTTGGCTTTAGGGGATAATAGCTACTAAAGCCACACTAACAAGGTAAATGTTTAAATAGCTATATATATATATATATATTATATATATTTTTTATATATATACTTTATAATGCCAATTTTTTACCTTATTCCTGTAACTTTAGCCAGCCCTTATGAGTGTAATTTCTTTCTGCTTTTGGAAGATTGACAGGCAAGATCTCAGCTCTTTCAAAGTAAAAAGTCATTACCCCGTGCCACTAGCTTGTCCTAGACATTGCCCTCTAGAAACATCATTAGAAATAAATATCATGGCTCATTGGTCAGTTGTTCTTTAGAATCCAATTTACCTCTTTCAATGTGATTTTGCTTGTTATCATAATTCTAAAAGGGCACAATTTTATCATTTCATATTTCTTTTGAAGCATTTATAAAATGTGTGGCTGAAAATGGGCCAGTAATGGATTTCAACAAAGGTTTTCTAATAAGGTAATATAACCTTCTTGTGCAGTGAAGGATGTTAATGAAAAATAGCATCATGAGTCGAAAAAAAGTACTTTTCTGGCTGAATGTGAAATACTTGAATAAGTTGATTTGATGGCTGTTAATAGTTTGGGTGTGTTAAATGTCAATGAGCTTTTTGAATAAGCCAGTATTCATAACCTAATAAGTTGTTATTCATGTGAGAAATAATTTGCTTAACAGCTTTCTAACAACTAACATAAGAAATTTATTGAAATTACATTAGGCTTGCTGTCTCCTTTTTGCCGTCAGTCTTGAGTTGCCTGAGAGCGCTGCGATTCCAGCTCATCCCCATTCTCGGTTGTCCCTCTCAAGTTGCCATGGGGCTTTCTCTCTGCCCTGCACCCCAGCCCCATGCTGGCTTTACACAATGGGTCAAACCCAGAGAGGCATTTCAGGAGTGGCTGATGCCCAGTTGGGTGCATGCTCATGAGAGAGGGGTCACACGTTCAGTGATAACAGCACAAGTATGCGGTTAACCATCATCGGACAGTATTGAGCTCTGGTTAGGGTGAATCTGAGGGCGAGCCTGGTTTCTATAGCTTGGCAAAAATGTGTGTTTGTGTGATCGTGAATATCTGTGTGTGTGTGTTGGAGGCTCCCTGCCTAGGTTTTGTCCAGGCAAAATGAGGCCCCTCTAGCAAATAAATGAGTTAGTTCAAATGAGTATCTCTCATTCACATTCATACACTCACCCAATGGCCTAATTCAAATCTGGCTGTGCTGTATAATGTAGCAGCACTCTTTGGCAAGACCTTGGAGCCCCGAATGTCACTCACAGCCCACAAAACAAGTGACCTTCTGATCACAGTTTGTCTGTACATGGATCTCATTTTGGACTTCATTTAAACATTGATTTAGACTAGCGGACCAGTTCTTTGGTAGCTTTTAAGATGCTTGATCGGTTTGTTGTGTTGTGCTGCATCTTCCTCTCTCAATGTCGCTCATTAACATGGCTAAATTACCAACATTAGAAACATCTGTGCAAGAGTCCAACTCAAAAAATGTAGATAGCCGTGCCATGAAATATTAATTTGTCGGAAAGATTGCCTACATTAGAGATTTAAATGAAGTTCTTAATAGCGCAATGGCATTTAGTGACTAACAACATACGATAATAACAAGAAGCATAACTGTTTGTTAATTTTTTTCAAAGCACGCAGACAGGCTTATCTCTTAATCGTTATTTTGCAAGCGTAGGAGTTGCACTTTAGTGCGGCGGCGAACATACTGAGTGATTGCTAGTATTTGCACATGAGTGAGTACGGCGGAGTCTATAGAGATTCTTTAGAGGATTTAGGGGGGAATGGCTCCTTTAGGTTTTGGCCTGAGATTTGCAGCGCACCCATTCATATGTAAGCCTCTGTCTTGCTCTACATATGGTGGTCTTACAAGCTTCACTGGGTTTTCGGAGGCTCTTTTTTCCCCCCCTCTCCAATGCGGTCCACGCCGTTTGCAATTACAAATTCAATTCAAGTTGGCAGATTTCCTCTGAAGTTTTCCCAGCTCGTTCTCAGATTAGTCATTTCTTAGTTCGAGACGTGTTCTTTCGCTGGCATTACTCGACTGGCTGGAGAGCTTATTGTTTCCTTCTCTATCATGTGCATCTGAGAAAGTAGTGCTCGTGTAATCCAGATATGCGATCTACATTGCAAATATATTCATTTGTCAATCATTTTTCTAGAATTGTAAACTCAAATAGGTCTTATGTTGAAAACGAAACCTGTTTATTTGTTGTTGATAGGCAGGATCAGTCAGGAATCAGTATTGAATTCCTACCTTAATCTTCTGGCTGTTTGTGTATGTGGTGCCATGGAAGCCGATACCGCTGTCCATCAAAGAGGTCTTTCGAATGGACCTAACAGCTGGGGAGAGGGATTTCAGCATTCTGACGGAGTCCCGTTTTAATCACTGATAATGCCTCTCAAATCTCGCAATAACAGATGTGGCACTTTTCCTACAGTTTTTGAAGCCTCCTCACTTAGGTGGTGTAATGAACAGTACGTCCAGCCTCTTTAGACTTGTTTTTTTTGTAACATTTCACACTTAAACGCTTTATCGGTAGTCTTTCCCTGCGCATTTCTTCACTACAGAAATGGGAAATGTCATGGATCTCCCGTAAAGCCATCTATTTTTCACCTCTTAACTCTAGCTTGTGCAATATGACCTCAAATGGTTTCGTTTTTGTGCAGGCTCAGTTTTAATCCCCACTTAAAAAACAAAGCCCATGCTTTGCGGTTTGTGGCCAGTTGATATTGTGATAGCTGTTCGATGGTATTGTGTGGGGTTCAGTTTGTATTGTTCTGCGTGTTTACCCTTCTTTTCTCTCGCTGGCACTTCTGGCCTCCTGCTGCTCGGTTCCGCTTGGATTTTAAATGGGAGAAAAAAATCATGTCCAAATATTGACTGGTCTGAAGACCTCGGTCTTCTCCCAGCCCACGTGAAAGGGTGCCATTGTTCCTGTCTTAGTGGATCTCTGCCAGAGTTTAAAGTATTTAGGCTCTTACATGCAGGAAGTGCACACAACGTGGCTTGTAGAAGGAAATATAGACCGACTAAAGACTGGAAAGAGTTACAGATGGGAACCGCAGGCCTCTCGGTTTGAGTCCCACAATTGTACCCCATCCCGATTAACCCTCCAGGGTTGTATGGCGGTGTGCTGGCGCTCTTAAAAGATTTGGGGTATCGGAAGACTCATTCCAGCAGAGAGAAAGTTCTCCTGCAGGGTAACTAGAACATCCTGCTGTTTGATGACCCCTAACACACCGAGAAGTGCCTGGCCCCCTTCCTTCAGTGCTCAGTTCTCACGTTCCGCTAATAAACTGTCATGATTGCGTCTCAGCAAGAATTCTGGGAGTGCCTCTTTTTTAAATTAAAGTCAACCTGTTCTCTTTTCATTTTACAAAATCACGCTTGAGTCATCACAGGAATCACTAGTCCTCTCTGAACTTTAGATGATAACTGATGCATTTCGGGTCTCTATGTTTGCTCGAGGTAAGCTCCTCATACACGGTGAGCTTTTAAACTGTGAGTGGTGAAATGTCTTTGCTGGGGTCTTTGAAGGCTTGGCTGAAGGTATTAACAGAGAGGCACTAAAGGGCTTAGGAGGTCATCGGCCCATTGTGTAAAGATACAAAACACTTCCTCTGAACCCCTTCACCCTTCTGTCTCTCCCTCGGAGAGCCACGACCTCAACAACCATTCATATTAATCAGCTTCAGACCTTAATGACCTGATAAAGCTTCTGAAAGGACCCTAAAGTTTACTAAGCCTCCTTGATAAGAATTGAAGGAAAATGTAGCATGCGGTAATGACTACTTTGCGCATTCTTTCGCCGCAAAAGCACGGAGCCGTTTGCTCTTTGTGCCCTTCATTACGGCACATTTAATCGCAATGAGAAATAATGAAGGAAGCATTTGTTCGACAGGCTAAGCTAATAAAAATGGACTGACTTGGCAAGAGTTTGCATGAAAGAAAAAGCAAGAAAGAACAAGAAACTGAGAGAGAGAGAGAGTGAAGACTTCGTAGCTTGAAAAACTTGTCTCACAGATTTGAACTTGGTCTGTAACCTTAAAACTGCTTTCACCTGCACAAAATGAGAGACTTTTGGCTGAAGAATACCTTAAATCTTTCTTTCTCATCCAGAAAAAGCACCTACAAGGATTCTTTGAAGCTGCCTACCATGAAATATTTCTCTTATTCAAAGCATTAAAAAAATTGGATAATCATTTTTTTGCTGTGGTGAAGGACATACATCTTTTTGCAAAAAAAAGAAAATTGGCTGCATTATTTCAAACGTATTGCAATTACGGTTATGGTGGTGCTCCAACAAAATTAACATAATTTTGTTAATTAAATATTGAGAGAAACATAATGTGACATTTTTAATTTACCAAAACTTTTTATGAACAAAAATAAAAGCACCAAACTTCCCAAGGATAATGTAAGTAATTCAATAGTTAATTTCTGGATAAACACAATAATAAGAAACTTTATTTATGCTGTTAATTGCTTCAAATTTAGCTGGCTAATGTTTTTGAATGTTGCACATTCATCAATTCATTTTTAATTTGAAAAAAAAACAACAACACAAAGGTCAAAATAAACTTTTTTGGATCTAGATGTTCTCATCACATTCTTGGTTGGAGATTGCGTCTATTTTATAGTAGACGATCAGTCTGTGGTAAGTGGTAAAGCATTTCCTTGTTACAAATTTGAGTACTCTCCGAGCGTTGGGACCCATAAAATATTAAACGCTGTTTGCGATCTCAGAGTCAAAAGTCTGGCCAACAAACCTTCACACGCAATGTTGAGAAAATGAGGTCAATGTGACCATCGTCAGAATCCTGAGGTCAGCGTTTTGCTATTTTGCGGTGGATAACTGTTTTGGTAAATGATTTTCTTCTCACTCGCCTTGAATACTGTAGATTTTACCACAGTTTATTAAATAGCATTAAATCGTTTTGCCTCTCTGTATTAATCATTTAATGACACTTTCATCAGATTTGCCATTATCTATGAGTTGTCTGTCCTTTCTTTTTCAGTATGACTAGTCTATTAGTATCTTGCGAGCAGACGTAGGAGTGTACAAGCGGCCATTTTCAATCTTGCTTCCATTTTGTGTTTTGAACGGAACAGCAGCAGAGCTAGGAGTAGCTTTCCGTCTTTTGTAGCCCTTTTCAGCCCTTTTTTAAATGCGTTACAACTGATTTCCTTCTAAACTGTGTTTAATTTAGCTCTTTCAGTCAATCAATGCAAAAGAATGAACAGTTTATTGATTCCTATCAGTTTCACCCTAGTATGTCGATCCCATCGCAAGCAAGTAAACACGTTTTAAAATGAAAAGTCGCACAACACGACTTGATTTACGCCACAGACAACACAAACTCAGACTCGTGCGACCGTACTAGTATCACTGGTAGGGGGAACATCCTGGCAGACGGTGGAGTCATGGAGGCATCCACTCCTCTTTTATGTATCTGCTGCGGCCAGGCCTCAGTTATTCTTGTGCATAATTGATGGAAAAGTTAGAATAGCAGAAGTAATGCGATGAGAGGGTGCAGCGAAGCGGCAAGGCGGACAAGCGCACTGCTGGCAGCCAGGAGTGGGATCGCGTGCGTGGGGCAGCAAACATTGCAGGGGATGAGAGGGCAGCTGGAGTAACAGGTCATCACAAAGAAGCAGGACAAAGTGTCAGCCGCTAGTCAATCAAGCACTTCCTATTCCGAAAGTGACCTTCTGGCTAAGCAAACACACGGAAGATGCATGCTGGTCAAACTGGGTGCTGCATGTACAGTTGGTGTGATCATAAACAGGACATTTTTTTTACATAAATAGTGATGCACTGCTTGCTCATTTGATTTGTAATGCAATCAAAATGGCATTTTCAATATGCATATGGGCGTGTGCCATTGTTTTGGATCCTTTGAACTCACATGTGAATCTGTAAAACTGAGGCGTGCTCTCGCTGCTCCTGTGACATGTTGTGTGTCACACCTTAAGCAGTCAGTACAAAGAGGTGCTAATGGGCGAACAGCCCTACTTTGTCTAATAGACAATGAGCCGCTAACCAGTATCATCCTGTTTCAAAGCGGCCCCCGCGACCATTCAGGGAGTCTGCAGGAAATGAAGGTTTCTTCCCCTCAGGCTTTCTTTGAATCATCGTAAAGCACTAACCTTAACTGAAACTAATCATTATCGGTCCTCCCAGTTTGATCACTCGGACTGTAAGAACTGACGTGGAGCAAAACATTGAATCTGGGAAAGGTGCATACTGGAAGTGTCACATTTTATTAGGCTGAGTAATTAATAATGCATTCCTGGTTTAGTATGTATTGCAGTATATTTCAGAAATAAGGATGTGGTCAGTGATCAAAAAAAGAAGCAGTTTTTTTCTCTATGTCAGCTTTGCTGCCTTTTTTGGTTTGCCAACATTTTGAAGCATGAAGCAGGGGGAATAATCCCAAATGTGATTAAAAACATGAGTAAATGCACAGATAAATCTTTTCTTTTTAGGATTAGGATGGGAGCTTTTGTTGGTTTAGAGCTGTTGTGCTTTTTATTATGAATTTGAATAGCTGCCTTAATGGCTACATATATAAAAATGTACTGTAATTTACACGATACATATGAATATTTTTACATGATGCATATCTATGAATATGTTATTATTTTTATTTGTTAGCATTTAAATGTCCTTTAAAAACACCTTGTTTTTTATATTTAATGTCTTTCTCTCTCTATATATATATATTTATATATATATAAATATTATGTTTTGATTTAAAAGTTGCATTTAATTCTTCAATGTCTAAAAACCCTATATATATATGTGTGTGTGTGTGTGTGTGTGTGTGTGTTTCCCAATATAAATAGATCAAAATGATTTTTCCTGTTAAGTAATAAATTTAAAAATGTGTGTTCCGACGCCATTCATCCAGTAAATTAATAACCGTGCATGCACAGGCATCATTAGAAATCTTATCCAAAAAACAATAAATTTGTCAGGAGGAATTTTTTGCAACCACAAGACATGAACAGAAATACGATCCCTATGTAACTCAAAGGAAACCATCTGTCTTGGACGTAAATATTATTGCGATGCCATAAAGGCTTCCGATGGAAACATAAGCACTAAATGTGCTCAGGAAACAAATAAACCATTTTTATGGCTGTACCTACGGCCCTCTGGGCATTTTGCTTCCCTGAAAAGACACAAAGAAAATCCTTCAAATCATCACCTTCTAATGTTCTCAAACCCGCACACACTAATTTGCAGCAATTTATGTTTTAAAAATGTCAGGATTACATTAATTACTCATAGTAAATGCAATGGTGTGATAGATTTATATGTTGATATATAATAAATATATTTTGTTGTGACTTTTTGATAAAGGATTCAATAGGATGTGTCAAGTATTGTTACAAATGTAATAAAATCGTGCTAAAATTTATCCTACCTTGATTCCAGACTTTCACAAACAGATTAATATTGTATAATTTTTATATACTTTTATGTTTGTATGACATTTTTACACTTATATTTAAAGTCAGAAAGATTTTGTTGTTTTGTGTTTTGTTGGCCAGATGAGAATTCGATTTGGGAAGTAAAAAGTCTTAGTATCTTGTGACTATTGGTGTGGATGTGATGTGGATGGATGTGGGAGGTCAGTTGTTCAGGTCTAGACATGCTATACACATGGGATGTTCAAGTGCTACTGTTATTGCCAGCCACAGATTTTCTGGCAATTTAAAATTCACATAAATATAAATCAGTTAACATAAATTCTTAAATACACAGCAATTTATCTTTTCACATTTATCACTTCTACATTTTTTAAATAAAAAAAAGTTAAATTTGTGACCTTTATTTTTTTATAATGTGATTGACAGCACGCTACTACGAGTGTGTTATAACGTGGCTGTTTACTATTGAAAACTGGGGCATAAAACAAAGCAATCGAGGGGAGTGGTTACCAGAACCCACCAATTGAATCATCAGCAGGAGCTCTGCAGATCTGGGGAAGCCAATAACGTTTTGACGGGTTGAGTATCTTCAGGCAGATTAGCATAGTAAAGGCCTGAATGCAGAACATATTCATTCTTACCAGCCTCAAGTTCACTTCAGGTTCAGGTGATTTGCATTGCAAGTTCACTTAAAGATCGATCACCCTTAAAAGCATGCCACTGTATTTCATAAGCAGAGAAAACGACCACTACGATTGAATTTACAAACGTTTTAATAGTTGGGCTAGCGCTGGTCCCTGCCATCAGAGAGCGATCCGTGAGTTATGTTCTCATATTAGCCTTCATATAATTCATGTTCACTTCGGGACACCTAAAGTTTGCTCGGGTGTGAAAGTGAGAAGGTTAGTGGATGCACAGGCCCCCTCTCTTTCTCCGTCGCCAGTTGTCTGCCACGTCCACGGACTCTGTCTTAAGGGCTGATATCAGATATGCTGGGGATGAAACGGCTTACGCTGGGCTGTAGCCCAGCTCAACCGAGTTCTCACCCCTTTTTATTGTCCGCCTTAACTCTGATGTCATTTCCATCCCCTCTGGCGACCCTGTCGAACTGATAATATCTTTTGTCGGCAAGTCCCTTGTAGGAATAATCCCGATATGCATACCAGCCTTTGAAAGCAAGGAATATGTGTTATATGGGTGTTACAGAGCTACAGCCACTCTCAATTTTAGCCTTCCCACTGGGGGAATGAATCCCCGTCTGCCTCAGTCTCATCCCTGATGTCTTATAATGACTTTGTGTTTTCTCTTTTCTGCATTTGATTATTGTGCCTATCTCCCCACTCCCTGCCCGGGTGCGATATCGCACGGTGGCCATTGAATTCGCCATATGGAGCTGGTACGGCGGAGACTATTGAGCAAATCACTCAGTCCAGATGCTTTTTAGATGATTGTGTAGCACCGTGCGATTTTAATGCGAATCTCCGCTTTTGCCCAGACAGACGCACTAATTTCATTTGGTGCGCGTGGGATGAAGACGTGCTGTTGAAGACAGAGCCCATTGCGGTCGTGCTTATCTGGACCGCCGCGTCCTGCCACATTTGCACCCTTTTAATCTGACATCCTGGATGCAGTTTTTTTCTCTTGTGGTGTGAATGTTATTTAATGATGCTGAAATGTGATAATTTGTACAAAATGCCAGTTCATAATGTTATCACATGGCATTGAAGAAAAATGAAAACGTTGCGTTCGCAGTCTCGTTTTTCACAGCCCTTTTGTTCTAGGCCTGAATTACGGCAGAATTAGGTTTGTTGAAGCCCATGTGGGAGTTCAGTGGGTTTAATTGTTTATGGTTTTCTCAGTGAGACAATGAAAATTGTGATCGCAAGGCCAAATAAAATGGTTTATACTGACCTCATGGCACGTAGTTTAATGGAGAAGACAGAAAGGTCACAACTGCATGGTGGCGGCTTCCCATCGCTCTCTTGACTTCAGTCCATTAGCACCTCCAGCCAATGGGGTTCCAGCCTTAGCTAATCACCACTCTGAGATGTTTATGATGCATTTAGGATGTTTTATCTCTTAAATAAAAGTGTTTAATAAGTGTTTGAAAAGACAGCCAAGGGTAATCGCTCAGGCCATTTCACAGACTCTTGTGCTTTAAGAAGTAAGTCCTGTTGTAAAGATCAAAGTCACCTCTAAGTTTTTTTTTTTTTTCCGTTCTCAAACATCTGCTAAATTATGATTCACAAAAGAAAAAGAGAAGTTTGGATTTGTTCTGATTTGGTTCTTTGAATGTCCTCTGCAAATTTGCCAATTGCACAGTTGGTCCGATTGAAAAATGGTGGTTTTGTTCGTTTTGAAAGTGTGTCTGTGTGTTTGTGTTCAGTCATTAAGGTCATTATTCAGCTCTGTTGGGTTGCGGCTGCACTCAAATAACCCTTGATGGCATAGAGATTTGCTGTATCAAGGATAAATAAGTTTACTGTCTGGGACTCATTGAGGGCAAAACAAAATATATAACCTCAGGACAATAAAAGCATTCAGCCAGAGTACCAGATTAGCCACCATAAAATCTGCATAATTTATCTATTCACCTGTATGTGTTTAAATAAATAAAAATAAATAATTCAAATAGATAAATTATGTATATATATATATAACAGCTAACATAGTTTAACTGATCTTTAATATTGTGGAACTAGTAAATATAGTATTTTGGCAAAACGTATAATTAAGGAGGATTTTAAAATACAATCAATGGACTTAATCAGTTCAAATTAACATTTGTATTCTCTAAAATAACAAAAAAATTTGAATAGGATATATAAAATGAATGTTTATAACTGAATGGTGGCATTTAATGACATGGATGTTTGTTAGGGTGGAGGAAATCCAGCAGAATAATACCTGGAAATGTTGTACACACCAAGATTGATGGGCATAAATCACACAAAGTTCAAGCCAACACCATGAGTCATTTTAATTCCAAATCAAATGTGTAATCACAGCAACAACCTCTGTGGTTTCTGTGTTCAAAACAAACCAGTGGAAATGAACTGCAGCGCAGAGAGCGGGCCGAAGCTGAAGAAGGCTGCGTTCAACAGAAGGTTTCCCAGAATTCTCCAATTAGACCGATGATATAATTACACTGAGGAGCCCACTTTCTTTCAGGTGCTAATTGAATTGGTCTGTTTGCCAAAAAAACTCCCATTCTAGCAGAGAGAGAGAGAGAGAAAGAGAAACTGCTCGGGCACATTCCTACGTAAAGCCCAGGGGCATTTTTACAGGGCGTGAGGACGGTGTTTTCAGAGAAAATATGTGTAGCTCTGGTATCTGTTCTGGTATGTGAATCATATGTTGTGCTCTCCCAGGGCTCGTCAGATGAGCAACCTGTGACCTGCCACAAACATTAGATATAAATAGCACTTAAGAAAAGAATTGATTTTCTCTGCGAAATAAGAAAGGATGCTGCATTGGGAAATTGTAGTGAACAATTAAACATGGATATGTATTGGTGAGTAATGTTGTGTTGATTATATTAAATCACTCCATGTATTTTAAAATGCAGCTGTCAATTAATAAAAATAATCATTAGTAAATCACACGCACAATATATACATATACATTATATGCATATACATACTGTGCCCCCCACTAATATCGGAACCCTTGGTAATTTTGAGCAAAGGTGACTGTGAAAATAAATCTGCATTGTTTATCCTTTTGCTCTTTCATTCAAAGATTTCACAAAATTCTAACCTATCATTGAATTAAAACTATTGAAAATGGGAAGAAAAACCAATACATGTCAGTCAGTCAGGTTTAGATTTGTTATTTGTTGGTATTTGATGCCATGTGTCTAAACATGTCTAAAAGATGTCCAGGACTTCCAGTAGAAATATAGGCCCACAACATTAAAAACACAGCAGTATACTTCATTGTACACATGGAGAACTTTTTATCCCTGTGTTCACCAAACCCATCTCGACGGGTTGCTACTAAAAAGCAATTTTTTTTTTGTTTCAACTGATCATGGAAGAAAAAGTCTTTAGCCACTTAAACTCTACTCCTCGCCGTGTTTTAGGAGGATAGAGACACACGTCCTTTTCCAGGCAGCTTCCTAACATTGCATGTTGATTGTAAATTCTTAATTATTTCCCTGATGGTGGAAATGGTCATTTTCACTGCTCTAGCTCTTTTCTTAAAGCCACTTAACTAATTAAATATATTATTTGTTTTTTTCTCATTGTGTTGATGATTAAGGTAATTTGGGCTTTGTTTTCCCTCCTATATATATTTCTGTGAAACAAGAAACCGTGGCTGGATAATTTCATGTCCATAATCACCCTGGAGTGCTAAAAATTGTGAATATGAATGGGAAAACCAGAGCCGGCGCCAGACCATGACTAACAGGGGGGCACGCGACATATAACGAGGGG
>JAUCMT010000051.1:4889579-4936800 GCA_032357475.1 Enteromius thamalakanensis
TTCAATGCATAATTTATTTTATTTATTCTTGATATTTATTAAATGAATTAAAAATTGTGTAGGGGGCACAACAACCTTTTTGGGGGGGGCACGGCCCGCGAGTGCCCCCCCTTAACGCCGGCACTGGGAAATACACTTAAGAGATATGTTACTCATACACATTCTACGGGTGCCAATGATTGTGGTCAACAAGTATTGGAGAAAAACATATATTTCATGACAAGAATTTCTTCCTATTTTTAATTGTTTTACTTCAATGATTTGAAGTACAAAGAATTGTGTGAATTTTTTGAGTGAAAGATCAAAAAGATAAACAAGAAAAAGATTTATTTTGCTCAGATTTAACAAAGGTGCCAATATTAGTGGAGAGCACTGTAATTACATATCAATTATTTGAGAAATATATACAAATTTAAAAATACTAAAATAATTTATAAAAATTGAATGCAATCAAATATAGAAAATATAATTCAGTAATATAAAATATAGATAATTCAAAGCTTTTTGACTTATCAAAATCACTCAAAGTTGGTACTTTAAGTTTGAAATGGTGAAATACCAAAAATTTGAATACTTTTTAAAATTTCATTTAAATTTGTTAGGGGGAAAATTAAGTAACCTTTATTTAAAAAAATAATAATAACAGGGAAGTTTTTTTAAATAGAGGTTTTAAGGCAAAATGCTGTAGAATTTCTATTAAATATTTAGTTTATTCAGTTATAAAGCACTATTAAAGCAACAGTGTTGACCAAAGTTCTGTACAATAATGATTAATTGGATTAGATTAATTTTTTTTTAAATGTTGTGCAGTTGTGCAAATCTGTGCATGTAATGAAAAAAGCTAATATATATATATATATATATATCAGGAAATGAAAAGCTTTATTCAGAAAGTTATTTAATAGATGTTTTAAAAAGTCTGAGGAAAAAAGTTTCAGAAGTTCTCTTAAATATTACTTAAAAATGCCAAGTGATGTATTTTTTTAAATGTACTGTAAGAGCTTGTTTTTTTTTATGTTTTTCATTGTACTTTTAGCTGTTCTGTTCTTGCCTTGAAGAATTTTGGTGCTGACATGAAGAAAAAAAAATTGCACAAAGTATAGACAGCCCAAGTTTCAACTGATCCAGTTTACTTAAGAATTTGGTTGCCCTAGTTATAAAATAGCACTAACTGTTTGACGTACAAGAAGTTTGCAGCTAGCACAAAAGCTGCAACCTCTCTAGAGAGTTTTGGTTCAGTGGCTGAGACCATAATCGTGCCTGCCTTGTTTAGCTTCTAACTGAGGACTGTTTCTCGCTAAATTCTGTTTGGTTATGTCTGAGCGCATTCATTTCCAATTTAAATAGATGGTCTGTGGAAGCAGATGAAAGAACTGTTGAACAAAATCTTTGTAAACGAGAAGAGACAAGTAGCGCGTTGGTCCACAGAGCAAGGTGTCTAATTGTGTCTGACACCTCTCTCATTGGCACAAGTAGGAGGTTTCAGCACATCAGCAGGATCTAAGCGGGAGCCGAACTCTCATATGACTCGCAGAAGTCTATTGTTTGGTTTATGTTCTTAATAATGTCTTAGGATACAAATTTGAGTTTGGATTGATGGCAGAACTTGGTAATTTACGAGTTGTCTTCCATTAGTTGCGTAAATAAATATCACAGTGCGTCGTTTGCATTGTCTGATGGGGACAAATAAACGAGAAAGTGAGTCGGAGTGATTGGAATCTCAGGCCAGAACGGCGGCTCCACCCTTGTGTGTGTGTGTGTGTGTGCCTTTTCCCGCTGAGCAAGCAGCGCAGGCTGTTTCTCACAGATGGAGGAAACTACACACCGAGAGTGTGACTATCAGCAACATCACAGGGACTTTTCCTCTCTTCATGGCGTGCTCCTTCTCACCAGAGCCGGTGAGGGGGCCACCGTGAATCAAACGCCCCATGAAAGCTGAGTCGAAGGTTATCTGCTGGTGTAGACACGTGATAGTGGGCAGCCTCGCTTTTAAGCTGCCTCTTTGAAATTCACAGTCAGCATCTTAAATCATTTGGTCCTATCTATTTGTTCGGTTAATCGACTGATCTAGAGTTTTGACTAACAAGGAAAAAGATTTCAAACTTTCAGTCTGTGTAAAACATGGCAGTTTTGGGCAAAATTCAGATCTGAAGAATTTGAATTAAAGTGGCTACACTACACAGAAAGTTTAATTGGAATTTAAATAGTAATAAAAAACGGTAACACTTTATTTTACGGTTACACCTATTAGCATGCAAATTACTAGAATATTAGTTACTAATTAGTAGTGATTAAGCACATAATAATCTTACACATCCCAATTCTACCCAATATCTAAACTTAACAACTACCTTACTATTAATAAACAGCAAATTAAGAATTTATTCAGAGAATATTTGTAGAAAATAGTAAATAATAGTACTGTTTCCTATTATAAAGTGTTACCTAATAATTTTCCTGAATAGTAATATCTATCTATTCATTATATCTGTTCTTCATTCTTTCTGAAGGACCTATAAGCCTTCAAATTTTTAAACAAGTAAAGCAGCATTCAAACTTTGGTTTTCTAGCTAAAAGCTCCATTATCGTTTTTTCTTAGAATTTTACTCAATATAAATTCTTCTGGCTATAATTAAGTACAAATTGCAATTCTCTGTCCGGCTGTAATTCAATTCTGAATGACGCAGAATTTAGCCTCGAGAGTATTTGTGCAGTCACATGTACCTAACTAATTGTTTTTGCCTAAAAGGAGCATTTCTGTTGATGACCTGTACCAGAAATTCACCAAGCGGCATGCAAGTACTTAGAGTGCACCCGGTGTGACCGTTTCGAGTTATACGTTTGACACTGTAATTTACCCACATCAGTCCTCTATCAACAAAATGATCCATACTGACCCCATACAGGCCCTAAAACCACAAAGAGCTGTCTAGCGCAGCACAGTCCACTCACCAAGACATTTATCTCTGATCAGAACCAGACCTAGACCATTGCAGCTATGACGAGAGAAGATATTACCTCTTTCCCTCAGCAGAATTTTCTGGGAATGAGAGTGGTTTACAGGCTCTGGTCTGCTGGGCTCAGGCTGATTGAGCTATGCAGTCCGGGCTTCAGTTGTGGCTGCAGATTGTCTGCTGGATGTGCATATAACGGCAGTGATTAACACGGCCTGTCATTGTGCCATGACGTTGCATGGACAGAGAGCTTCTTTTATGGCGCTGTATTTTGCTGAGTGAATCAGGTTATAAAACTGTCTCTGCTAAAGAGCCCTGCTCTCAGATCTGTTTGCAGACTCTCTTTTATGTATGTTGCCCTCTTGGCCGCATATGTTTCAGTGTTGTCTTTTTTACTTAAGTCAAACGCCCTGCTACTGAAAAATGATGACTGAAGGACAGGCGTAGAGGGCGACCAATCACATAGAAATAATTATTGTTATCAGGGCTTTCAGCGTTGTTAGGTTTAATGGTTTAATTTTTTAAATGTTGTTAATGCAGTTATTCATTTCAACACTTCGCATTGTCTCGTATTTGTGGTTGTTGTTTTTGTTTTTTTCTAAATTGTGAGCTGTCCAGAGCTGCAACTCTCATACGCATACACATGCACCAATACCAGTGAATTATTAATGATGAAATAATTATTGGTATTTGGTAATTTAATTATAATTAAAATCTACATAGGTAAACAAAGGTAAAGCTAATTTTATTATAGAATTATTGAAAATTTTAGTATTTTGCATTTGCATTTCCTGCTTAAGTTAAAATATAGAGTATAAATATAGAATGACAAAGCAAAGTGCACATATATATATATATATTTGTGCATGTGTGCATGTGTGTGTGTGTGTGACTCTGGACCACAAAACCAGTCACAACGGTGATCGAGATTGAAAATTTGGAATCTAAGAGTTCCATAAAAATAAATAATTGAATAAATATAAAATATTGAGAAAATCGCCTTTAAAGTGTTCTAAATTAAGTACTTAGCAATGCATATGAATCAAAATGATGTTTTAATATATATTTACAGTAATAAATTTACTAAATATCTTTATATAACATGATCTTTACTTAATATCCTAATTAAAAAAAAAAAAATTCAAATAAATATTTTTCATGTTTTTATTGTATTGTTATTGTAAAATGATTTATTTTAGTTATTCAATCAACTTTTTTATTTTGCAGTTTTATATCAATACGTTACACAACTGTTTAAATCAATGTGATAAACAAGTTAGGTCAAAAATAATTGTACACGCAATGTAATTAATTCCGTTACTAACTGCAATTTAGTATTTTTTCTAGTTCTAACACTCTCTAGTTCTAACACCAGGCCTTAATATTTAAACATTTTGAGTTTTGTGCCAAATAGTGCTGCATGGTCTCATATGTAGAAATACTGTCAGTCTTTAGATCCTCTTAAATGCACAGTTCTTTTTTTTGAACACACAGGGAATATTCTTAGACGCGCAGTGGAAAAAGGGACTTCAGGGTGAGCATGAATCACAAAATAAGCATGATCACTGAACACATGTCTATCCGCAGAGCTGTTGTCATGGTCACTGTAAACATGGTAACATATTTGTTGAACTGTGGCGAGGCACTGTTTTGACAGACTATTTCGTTAGGCCTTTCCATTCGTTTTACTGATCCTGGCCGCTGACTTTAACCTTTAAAAGTTCCCCTTAAACATAACTCACCCGAATAAGCTTTACCACAAGCTGAGTGACACGCTAAATGGACGTCTCTGTGTTCATTGTGCGCGAGCATTCGATCCCAGATTTCCTGTGGGAATTACACAAACATTTTACAACAAAAAGGATAGAATTCCTCATGCTTAAAAAAAAAAAAGGTCGGCGCGCATGCAATTGTGGTCTCGCCGAGTATTGTGAGCTGGCCGGTTTCTTTCTTTACGTTTCATGCTGAATGTAGTGAATCGCCTATTAAACCTTGAGGTGCCCACAACATGAAAGGCCTCATTGTGACACCAAAGAAATCCTTGTGACACCTAATCACAAAATAAAGAGAAGAAAAAACCTTGGCACCTCACACCAATCTCCCCGGGTTATCTTGAGCGAGCGTGACCTTTGTGACATTGATAGGATTTCACACACACACGCAGAAACTCGCCAATACTGACCTACGCAGACGCGCACACGCGCTCACATCCACACAGACGCCTTTCATATGTCTGCGCCTCTGTGGTTTTGTATGTGTGGGACTGAGCTCTTTGAAGCTGTGAGGATCATCAGGGCAGACGTCTCCGTGGTGATGTGCTCTCCTGGCCATTTCTGGAAATAAAGCTCTGGAATGACCTCAGGATTGGGGCTCCAAAAAAAAAAAAAAAACATTTTATAATATTTTATACAGCATGTAGCCCACTGAAAAAATCATCTATTTTGCGTTTGATGGCTACTGTGCTTAATAAAATTTGATGGGGCATTAAAAGTATTGCATGCCAGTTATTAATGTCTCGCTGCTCTGCTATTGGCTGGAATCAGTCTGGATTTTTCCCAGCCTTTCAATCCAACTGACATTAGCCTCTAAAGCGAAGCCAAACATGTGCTTTCCCTTAACGCTGGCCTGACGATAACCTCCTGCGCCTCGCACTCAGACGGTCCTATTTTTCCACGAGCTGTAAATAAAATAAACATTTCTTTCTTTTTTATACATACAGATATGGCGTGTCTGTGTGCGTGTATGGTTGGATGAATGAGGTGTGTTCGTCCTCAGCTTTAAATCTGTCAGAACTGAAAGCGTTTAGAGGAAGTCTGCATAAGCTGGTCACGGTAACTCAACCCTCACCTCATCATCGGCGCAGGTGGAGTTCAGTGCAGAACTCGACCCTATCGGACCCCCATCTCACTCCAATGCAGAAATAAGGGCCATCTATCTCTCCCTCAGAGCCAGCGAAATGGCTCGTGGCTTGCTGAGTGATGTCGCTGTAATGTGTTTTCTTGATATTTAAGAAATTAAAGGGATAGCTCATCCAAAAATGATGTCGTAAATATGTCACTTACTCACCCCCATGTAGTTCCAAACCTGAATGTTTTTTTTTCTGCGGAACACAAAAGATCCTTTTTTGACTGGTTCTAAAAGGGGGTTTACTAAGAACTATAAGCGAATAGTTCTTAAAAGAACTCCAGGATTGTATGATTCCAAATAACCTTTAGTGGAACGTTAATGCAACCATAGTTGCCAATCAAGAATGAAAGTAAATGGGGTCCAAAACAACACTGTCTCCTTTATTTTCATTATAAGGACAAAAAACATACAGAGAAGTTTCCAAATACCTTCTTTCGTAATCCACAGAAGAAAGTCATACAGGTTTGCAACAACCCGAGGGAGGGTATATGATGTCAGAATTTAGATTTTTTGCAATATCTATCTCTTTAACTTCTGCAATATTCTATAAAAAGTGAGTTCAGCTGTGTTTAAGCTATCTTGCACACCTGTGGGTACTGAAACCCTGCGGATAGCAGCCATGCTGTATAATCCAAAACACCTGGATGGGTTTGTGTTGAAGTAAAACATATGGGTTATCACAATCACATGCCTTGCTGGCAAAGCAAGCACTGTTTTTATGCGACAGAGGGATTCTATACGGATCAGTAGTTCAGTAGTGTCGAATTGAACATGATGCAGTGTCATACCGAGCCGTCCGGCTCTCATTATCGCTTGAGAAGTGATGTCACAGGAAACCAGGCTGTCTGACACTTTGACCTTTCCTCTATTGAAATCTACCGGGTCTCAAATGTCACTCATCATAACATGACAATTGAGAGTCCCGTCCTCCAGCACTAGCAGTGTGAATGTCAGACACACAGTCTTTCCGCTCAAATTCTGTCGAGGGAAGAAAGACGGAGCCTCGATCAAAAAAAAAGGAAAAAAGGAAGGATCAGGTACATGGTTGTGGTTCAGACTACTTATTCTTCTCTTGATCCTTTTGAATTCTCATGCCAGCCTTGTGGGTAGATCATTAGTATGTACAACCCATCGCTAGTTCCTTAAAGAAATTCCAAGACTCTTTTTAGTTTTATTTTGCGCTATTGTCCACAGTGTGAGAACTTTGAGTATCGCAGGCATTATCAGCATTCCTGTCCATTTATGTCTCTCTGTCTTATTTACATGCTGTATCAGCTTCTGAAAGCCCTCTGAGTTCTAATTTACAGCTTGATGGCATCGGGATCAGATGGCTGAGGCCTTTGCCAGCATTGCCTTAGGTGAGGGGCGGAGCCTTGCGCTGTTTGCTCAACCCTCCTCAGCCTGATACACAGAAACTGGATGAACCAGGACGCTCGCTGGCTCTCTGAGTCATGTGGTGTCATTTAAGTTCCAGCAAAGGCCTGCGGGAGCTGTGCCTCGATAGGATCAGCACCATGGCTTTGTGTTTTGTTTGTGCCAGAGTGTGTGTCTGTCTGTGCTCCCACTTGCAGCTCAGACGTCCATAATAATCCCATAAAGACGATTTAAATGCATTGTGTAGCTTAACTATTGTTGTCTGGATGAAAAAAAAGCCCCATATCCTCTGTGATGCCCCATGTACTTTTGATGAAAGAGCTGTGTGTACGTTATCTGCTCATAACAGCGGAGAAAAGGACTCTTTTTTTGTTTTTAATGCTTCCCCCTCCTATTATCGCAAAGCACCTGGATCAGATGCTACCTTATTATCTTAGATCTGTGCAATACTCACAAATAAAGCCGTATATCACAGAGATGTGCTTTAAAAACCTTGAACGTTACCAGCAAATTTCGCCAGCGCTGAGACTTCTAATTTCAGAAATCTAGGCAGAATGAGGGCAAATAAGGACAGAGGATGTTCTACACAGTCAGGAGAAAAAAGGGGAGGGAGTTTTTTTTTTTTTAACTAGTGAAACTGTTGAGTTTTTACAAACGTTTTGATTTTCTCACTCAGGCACATTGGTGTGGGTGCAGATTCTGCAGTGTGTGATTTATTGGTGCTGTAGATCTCTCTTGCAATAGAAAATTGCCTTTGAGCTAGTTGTCCAACAGGACTGTAACACACATGACTATGTTATTACCCCCTCCACCACGTTAGTCTGCATATTTGAAGGGCCCATCATGGAAAACGGGACTTTATGAGACAATATGAATCACTAAAAACAACCTATTTGGTCATCAGCAGAATATGAAGCAGAGATAAGAATGGTGTTGAATGCTATACAAAAATTATAATAAATCCTTAATGAGAGGTTCTAATTTTATTAAATATTATAAATGTCATTATTAATGGTCCAGGGACATATGTGACCCTGAACCACAAAACCAGTCACTTAAGTCAATGGGGTATATTTAGCCAAAAATACATTTTATGGGTCAAAATTATGCATATTTCCTTTATGCCAATACTCATTAGGATATTAAGTAAAGATCATGTTTCATTTAGATATTTTGTGAATTTCCTAGCATAAATATATTAAAATGTAACATTTCATTAGTAATATGCATTGCTAAGAACCTCATTTTGACAGATTTAAAAACCAGTATTTAGATTTTTTTGCACCCTCAAATTCCAAATATTTAAATAGTTGTTTCTCTGCCAAATATTGTACTGTCCTAACAAAGCAAACAAAAGATCTTTTGTATTTTTATAATATTTAATATAACAGTAATACATAACACTATTTGTTCAAATTATGTTAATTTCATTCAATGCAAAATTAAATTCTCCCAAGGCTCATATACTGTATACGTGAATTTTATGAATAGAGAAAAAAAGAGTAAAACGGCTCAAAGGGAAAAAAAAATATTTCAATGTTGTTGGAGTAGAGTGATTACAGAATGCACTCATGTATTCCGGTCATCAGAACATTGTGGCATCCCTCAGCTGTGACATCCCGTTAGTGTTTAGCATTTAATCATCAAGTGTGCAGAGACAATCCAGGAGAGACTCTAAAAGTCCATCATCCATTGTCCCTGAAATGGCTTGTTATCTTTGTCATAGACAGAACATTTATGATTCAGATTTATTAGTCTTGACCCCATGGATTATTACATAGGACTGTGCAATGTCAGGATGGTGTGATGAGTGAAAAGAGGCCCCCTGATCAATACTGCTCAAGTGCTCTCCATTTAGGTAATGGACAGAGAGTCATAACTATCCACTTTGGATGAAGTGCCATAGGGTCACAGGGTGATCCTTTGTGCGAGACAGGAAAGGGATTTTCACCCACGCATTGAGGTAGAACGAGAAGTTGGTTCCTGCATGAATTCCCGGCTCCCTACAATTTAACGCCATTCTCAATGGTGCTCCGACTGTAATGGGCCGTTGAAGTTATGAGAGCATACACAGCAGTGCCATTAATTTGTGGGTCAGTGTTTTATAGGGTATTTGCTGTTATGCTCTTTTATTTTATTTTTTTAGCAAATGACTGATATACAAACGCCCACGTTTTTATGTTAATAGAATTCTTAAATGAGCTTGCTGTATAATTTCAGTGAAACTGCAGAGCTATTTACCAGCTGCATTTCCCCATGCTACAAATTAAAATGAAAATCAAATGCAAAAGCATAGCCTGATAAACTAACTATTTGCCTTTCTTTTTCTCTTTGTCTCTCCATGTTTCAAATGATTTGTGGAATTTCCTGCTTAGGTAAGAGAAAACACATTCTTCCATGCCCAATATACTCTGTTGTTATATAATTGCCTAAGTAATATTCACCCTAGAAGCACAAACATAAAAGCTTGTGTATGTTTTGCATGCATCGTGTCAGACTGTGAATAAAAAACAAAGTTTTTTCAATTTTTCAATAAGGTGTTTTATGTAAACATTACTGCAATGGCTTCATTTACACGTTTAGAATAACGAACAATATTTTTTTACAGCAATTATTAATATTGGAACATGTTATTTTCTACACATTTTTACATAAAAATATGTTAAGATGGATTAATGCATTAACAAAAATGCTAAATGATTATTTAAAATCAACCAAATGTAATAAATACTGTAAAAAGTGCTGCTAATACCTTAATAATGTTAACTCATGTCGCTTGTAAGTTATATAAGTACAAATAATTGTCCTAATCTCCTTAATAATTTTGCCTTGTTGTCCTGTTAAATATCTAAACCTTTTAAAGTAAGATTAGTTTAGAATCTCAAGAAAAATTATTTTTTAACCCAGTCTAATTTTTTTTAAGCATTGATTTTAAATCTAGTTTAAAGCTTAAAACAAGTTGTATATTCTTGAAAACAAGTCTTAATACCTTGCATACAGTAACTATGCTAACTTCATAAATTGATCTTGTTTAAAGAACGTCTTCATATTTTTATTGAACCGCAACATTAAGATTTTTAATATAGTTTTTAGCAGTGCGCCACCATTTACGTCCTGTCACTCATTATAGATTAGCCCATCTTGTCCCTCGCCAGTAGAAGTTCCCCCGTTTAGCAGAACAGCACCCAAACATGTTTGCCGTTAAACAACATCTGCGGCATGTTAACTCTATTCAGTAAAAACACGTGCAAGCCCTGTAATATATAAGCAGCCCATGGCCGCACGCTAACAAGCCCAAGCCCAACAACTTGCATTAGCCATGCCATGCTCTCCCTGAAAGAATGCTGTGCGTCTGGAGCGCCAACCAGCCACAGAGATGCGGAAAGCAGATGTGCGTCAGCCTGAGGCTCATCTGGCTCCCCTCTCTGAACCTGCGTGATGTGGGAGTTATTGATGGGTAGCCACCGTGCGCCGGCAAGCGGTGCGGCCATTAGCGAGGTACTGGTGAGAAAGGAAGAGACAGAGAAACAGTGGGAGGGTAAATGTGGGAGTGTGTGGGAGAAAAAAAACAAGTCTTTCAGGACTCATTCATCAAATAGGTCCACTGAACTCCCCTCTGGACATGATTTTTAGACAGACTGAGAGAGAGAGTGTGAATAAGAATCATGGGTACATGGTGTACAGTCTCTGTCCATCAGTCCTCACCTCTCAGGAGATAACAGATAGCCCTGAAAGAGGGTCTATGCCTTGTGTCAATAGTCAGCTGTTTTGTTTCAAGATTATAGAGGTTGAAGAAAGAAGAGCATACACCATCCTTTGGGATTGATGCTCCATCTGTCAGAAACCAAAGTTCTGGCATAAAAGGCACCAATTTTACGCTGCTGTCTGAAGTTGTTTTCTATTTGTGCTTGTTTGTGTCATGCCAAATTGATTCATTCAATATGTTTTTATAGTTTTGCAAAATTCCTTATAAAAAAATCAGTTCTCTCCCTTTGAAAGCACATCGTTGTTTTATTTGGGTTTGTGTCTTGTAGAAATTGGAGCTTATTTGCTATTTTGTGGTTGGTGAATTCATCTGCTCTGCTATTTTGCCCTCTGTGCTCACATTAATACTGTAGATCTTTTTTTTGTTTCTCTGATTTAAATATCAGGTAACTTTTACTTAAACTGCAGAATTTAATGAGGGATCCCTAAGGACCAGCATTAGAGCAACTGTTGGGGCAGCTGCCCTCCCTGTGGCCCGTGGAGGGGCCATGAAGAGTTCCTATCTGCTTAGGTCAGGGTCGGAGGTGTGGAGAGATGAGACTTTGAGCCGAACCATAATCAGGGCTCATCGGTGCTTTCTGCATTCCCACCAGCCCGAGGTGTCCATCTGAAGAGACAAACTGTCAACGCGGAGGGTCCTCTCCTGGGCCGCAGATTAAATTCCCACATTCCAAAGATAAACGCAGGGGTCAGTCTTCAACGTTGCGGAGACTGCAACACATTTGCAGGTCCGCTAACGAGGGTGTGCTAGCCAAAACGCAGATATGCGTATCTCCTTTTCATGTGTCGTTGACAATATCTGTTTGTGTTCACCTGTCATGGACGACTTGAAGTCCTCTCAAGGAGGAGTGGGTGTTTTGGGGTCCTAGCTGCAAATTTTGCAAAAACACACAGCTGATACTTAATTTAATAGTTTATTCAGAAAAAAATATGGCTGTCATGTTTTTCCAACAATAGCTTTATAAAAACAAGAAATGTACAAGCATGAAACAGTCTGGTCTCCAGCACAGTAGGTGGCAGTATTGGACGTAAATTTTGGTTGACAGTAGTCATAAAAAAGAAGAAAAGAAGACAAAGGGTATGTAGCGGTTTTACTGGAGAAAAAATAGGTTGGAAATTTACGGGTTTAATTCACGGTTGTTGATTTGATGGAGACAGGTTTTAACGCAAGTTTGCGGTTAATTATAACGTGATGGGTTCGGTATAATAATCGGTTTTATCAATAGGGAGAATTCTGTTATTTCATGAGAAAATTAAGATTTTACATTTTTTATTATAAATTGCAATAAGTTCAGCGCTGAGAGCCTTGTGGTTGTTGCGCAATGAGTGTCCCGAGTTCAAATCCCATTATAAGGACCTTTCCTGATCTCGCCCTCCTCTTTCTTCCACTTTGCTTCCTGTTTTATAACAATAAATGCAAAAAGAAAAAAACAAAAATAAATAACAATAAGCAAAATATCAATAACATTCATTTCGAAAATAGATGATGGTGTATTTTAGATTCATGCTGATTTTACGTCACTCTTGATTGAAAATTTTTCCCTCCAATATAGTTTTTGTGCTTGCATTTGGTTCAAACAATCAAACATGGTACATCACAGGACATTATGCTAAATATCTCCTGTGGTATTGCAGTAAAAAAAACCACACAGGTTTGGACCGACACGAATAAGTAATTTTCATTATTCACAAACTGCTCCTGTGCTTTCACCTCTCTGTAGCATCTGATTTTCACAGTGTGCCACAGCGAAGCTGCCTTTGTATGATTCATGCAGATAAATGAATGCTATTGTGCTTATTCATTCCTTTGACCTCTCGTGCCCTCGCATACCTTCATTCATCTTAAAACATGCATTCGAGGTCATTCCTTGACGTTGAAATTACGGGAAAATCTGAGCCTTGCATGTCACAAACGTGCACGCTGAATCACTGACATATCATCCTCAAACTTTCAGCACCAACGTCATTGGCACACTTCGCTTCCTTGTTTTCGGGTTTTTAGCCTGCAGCGACGTGTCATCAGATCAGTTGGTTTAGGAAACCTTCACACCTGGAACAGTGCTGTATTGTTCTGCCACACCCGCGAGCAAAAAGAGGCTTCCTCTACTCGCTCTGGAGTCTGGTCCCACGAGGCCACAGTGTAGGCCATTGATAAAACGGCTGCTTTCTTGCTCACACTAGTTGAGCTCATCCCTCCGGCCTGGTCTGACAACTCAGGCACGGTTAAGACTTTTCCATGGCATCGATTCCTGTTAACTTACGAGCGTATGTGTGGAACACGGCTTATTAGGCGTGAATGGAGGCAGGGACGTGCTGGGGAATGTGTTTGTGTTTGGAAAGCTGCCTGACACTCATTTGTGAGGCAGTGAAAAACATTGGCAGCCTAGAGGTGCCTGAGCCGACTTCCCGGTCTCGTATTTCAAATCCTCTTAGATGAGGAAGATGATAGTGCTGTGAAATGGAGATGATTATGTTTACTCTAAACAATGCCTAACTACATGCACCGGGATTTCCTTTAAACCTAGGAGTCTACGACATTCTCTTTTTTTTTAATGCAGCTCGCAGCGTCACATGTGGTGTTCTCGCCCATTTTTACCTGCTGGTTTGTTGTTTTTGGTTGACTTTACAGTGTAAACAGTTCTTTAAGCCTTTAAATCTCCACTGAGAAGGAACCATATATCTCTACCTGTTGAGTGACATAGACTTGGAAAAAAAGTGCATACTGAAAAGAGTATAAGCTCTTTCTATGCGTGCTAGGGTGTTTCTTTCAGGCTGCTGTCATTTTGAACACATGTTGGCATTTTCAAGGCCTTCACAGAACTGGAATTCTCTAAACCTCTCAAAAAAATCTGTTTGAGTTCGGATTTGAGGAAAATTGCTAAACGTGCAACGTTTGTCCTCAGTAAGAGGTGTGTTTATCTCCTGGTTGACATGTTTGGTCGAAATGGTGTTAAATGGCTCAGCAGGAGTGACTGCAATAAGAAAGACCTGGCAACCCACACATAAGCTTCCACATAGCACACCCAAGCTCATTAGGGACTGACAGCATCTTCAGAAAGACATGAGGAGAAAGCGAGTGAGAGACTTGGCAGTACGGGCTCTGTATGGGGTCTGGTCACTGGCAAATGTAACTGGATCCTTCGGCATGGGAATTTACTTTAGCTTGAAAATAAAAATAAGAGTAGGATTTTTTACATCCCTTAACGTGCTGTACATCTGTTTGGCATTTAAAAACTTGAGACTTAAGACTACGTTTCCCCCCAAATGCACTTTAGGAATAAATAAAACATTCAGGTTTTACAGCTACGTCGTCTTCTTGTTGCCAAGCTTTATTTTGAAAGGCCTGAAGGTCCAAAACCTGAGCAGGAAGTCTTAAATTCAGGGATGTGGAGGAGGAGTTTGTGCAGCCAGATGGTGCTAAATACTGATTAAACCCTGGATCTTTGAACCCGTAGATCTCTCCAATTAGCCATTGTGTGGAGGACAGAGTGAAGTGGAGAGGGCCAGGAGGCCCCCTGTGAGTCCTTAAAGCCCGGCTTTGTCACCTGACACTTCCCTCGTGCTAACAGGCCTGCAAGAGTCTCTTCAGAAGACTTTAAAACATTTGAGTGGGTGAATTTCAGTGTGACAAGTGTAGAGGGACAAGAGCCACCAGGCACAGAGGAATGCTGGGACTTTGCGCTCAATGCAGGAGAAACAGCACGAGTGTGTGTGTGTGTGCGTCTTTGTGCGCTTTTCCCCTGTGTAGGTGAGAAAGCTCAATGAATGTTTGGATATCGCTCTTCGGTTGCTAGATCTTAGGTTCTTACAGAAGATTTTTTAATGATTTCCAGTGTTCCTCATTAAATCTACAGAGAAATTTAAGTCATTCTATGCAATGGAGGCTTTTTTAGTTTGAGTTTTTAGTTCTAGGTGATTTTTTTTTTTTTTAAATACTGATTTTTAAAATTTTAGCAAATAATGTTTACATATATTAAATAAAAAATAAAGAATTAAAACATTTCAATTGTTTAACAATTTAAATAAGACATTTAAGATATCGAAATCAAAATAGTAAAACTTGAAGTTACTTCATCCATCTTTCTGTATATATATATACATTTAGCTTATTAGATATATAAATCACAATGGTTATTTTCGTGATAAATAATTGTAAATGTACAGTTTTTAATTTGTTAGTATGTTATATTTAATGCATATTTCTCTATGGGTATTTAGCAATATGCTGTGAAAAGTGCTTTATATCAACAGCTCATATTATAATTTTATTTATAGGTATTTCTATAAATATCCAATTTGTAATTGTCAGTTGTTCACTGTGCAAATTCATTATTTTCATTATACAATTTTATTATTGTACCTTCTAAATAACTCTATCTATCATCTAGCTATATAGCTCTCTCTCTTTCAGTCTCATAAACATTTAGATTTTTATATTCCTTTAAATACCTACTTTTTAAATTGTTTAGAATTTTATCACCATACAAATGATCTTATGTGATCATGTGATATATATATAGAGAGAGAGTTGAGGGACACAAATGCCACTAGTTCGGTTGAGTCCCCTTATTTTCCCATGCTTTATGTCCCTTTTTGACCTCTCCTTTTTCTTTTTATAAATCCTGGCGTATGTCCTCCATCTGAAGGTGTAGTATAGTGTCAAATCTCCTGTTAATACTGACCTGCTTTCAATTAGTTTGGAGAGAAAAGAGGATTAGCTCTGTTTTACCTGCTGCAGAAAAAAAGCCACATCATTGGTCTGCCTGTGACAGCACTGCTTAAGATCTTTCACTGAGTCCATCAATACTGCGCAGGGCGACTTGCCAAGACCTGTTTTTCAAATAAGCCCTGTACCATTCACACTCGCTCAGAATTCAACCCATACCTGCTTTTGTGCGTACCATGCTCCAAGACAAACACACACACGCATACAGGTAAATCCCACTTACCACCCATCTGTAAACTTCACCCTCCCTTTAATATGCTGACTGTGAGTGATCGCTTCTCCTTCTGGGGCGGAAAGTAATTCCTCTGAAGGGTAAATAAACTGGGAGAGCCTTTGTCTAGTTAACTTAAGGTCTGCAGAAATTGCCGAACAGTCTGCTCTCTATACCTGTTGAAAGAAAAATTCACCCTTGATTTAGTAGAAACCTAAAGGCTGCGGAACAAACAAGAATGTTTCCATTATAACACCTCAAGGACCATGCATACTCATCAAATGTTGTTCAAAAGGCTTTAGTGCGCTGGCTTAAAACCTAAAAACCAACATATCACACCAGTAAAATTGCTCTCAGTCATTCTACAACTAAACAAGGCTCTGCGTGTGGAGTTCCTGTGTTGATAGACGCTCGGCGAACTGCCTGTTGAGAACCTCTGTATGCGTGTTAAGTGCGCACTAAAAAAACTCAGTAATGTTTGTTGACTGATGCCTGTTCGCACCATTTTCATGCTCGCAACAGTCCTCTGGATGCTGCGGTTTACAGAGCAAGGCCAAGTTGCTATCTCTACATCACTAAATAGCTCGTGCTGACATTGAACCACCACCAAAGCCGATGCCCAATGCTTTTCTTAGAAACACATAATAAACAGCTCCACCACCACATATGATCACGCTCGCATTGTTAATAATTGTAAAGAACTGTTTTATTCATTTTAGCACAATATGTCTTTATTATGTATGGTTAAGGGTGCCTTGCTTACATTCAAAAGCTGTAATACAGTCATCTGTCCCTTTCCATGTGGGGATGAACATGCCTGTCATTCACAGAGGTTGTGTATTAATACACTGCTTTGTCACCTCCTCTCCTGGCCTCCCTCTGTGGCCGCCTTATGCTGTCTGAGGGCCAAGGCCACTCCATCAATCTGTTAAAGTGACAACAGTGGAGGCCTTAGCTGTCTAACAATAGCAAGGTAACTACCACATACCATGGACACGTACATGAGACCACAGATTAAATCCGGCGCTGTGCTGGGATGCTAATCACTTTAGCAGGCCCAGACAAGCCACTGAAGACACAAATATGGATTATGATATTGACAGAGGACATTAGTCAGGTTTGACTTCGTATTTAATTCGATGGGAATGCAAATGCGGACGTGAGCTATACTTGCTTGTCTTAATTTGCATACTTTTACATACTTGTTTTGATCCCAAAAAGGTTCACAAAAGCTGTACATTTCAGCTTTGTGCATTTTTACTGAATTAAATATTATTTGGAAGATATTTCCTTTATTAAGCTTAAGATTGATACTGTTATTTTACTTTAAAAAAATATTGTAATTATTTTCTTTTTGTAATTAATCCTTTTAAATGTTTTATATTATATTTTAGACATTTATTTAATTATATTTAATTTTACATTTTATATTATAGTAGTACTTTTTATTTATCCCGTTAGGGAATATTGTATTATTAACACCAATGTACGATCTATCAAACGGACTGTTTTTCCATTCTTCATAGCTCCATTTACATTAAATTGGACATCTACCCTGAATTGTGTTCTACTTGACCTCAAAATTAAGGCCAGCGAACCTCTACATACATTCAGGGAATTTGGCATGACAAGGTCAGCTTGCCAAATATCACTTGAATTTGTACAACAAAAATATATCCCTTACCATTGCATGGCAGCCTCTAATTCATAACTTCAAAGCATGCCGCAACGTTCCATAATCCATCATATTCCATTTTATAATCCAGGATGTTATGTTATGATGTCAATCAAACAACCACAGCCCATAATAAATATTTTCCTCAAGAGGACTTGTTGAACTTGGAGCCCCTGACTCTTGAATGTAGATAGCAGAGGAAGCATCAGGAATGAAAGGAAAGCGCTCCCTCCACTAAAAACAGAAGATCAGTCAGACACAGAACGTCTTGCCGCAAAGCAATATATACTCAACTCACTGTTTATTAGCTCGAGCGTGGAGATAAGAAACATCTGTATGACTGTTCCATCCCTTCATCTTCATCTGAGACCGAGACCCCGCTCTGATTTATTGGAAGGTTTTCATTTTTTTTTACTTGAATCACCTGTCATCAGATGGAGATTATAAATCCTGCTGATTATATGAACTGGGGTTGCCCATACCCAGACTGCCTCAGCGGAGGGAAAATGAACTTTCCAGAAGGGTTCCTTCCCAGAATGCTATTTGGCAATGCTGTCCGTACACAATATGTGGTGCATCAGTGAGCTAATCCTTCCCGGTCGGTATGAGGCGAATTTAAATGAGGTCTGAAGGTGTTTCATGTCCAAAGCAATGAGAGCATATCTAGTCAATACTATTGGTGCAACATATGGTACATGCATACAATACCCCTCATCTCCTCCCCCCGCCCCAGGGAATACATATTCAGCTAACTTTTTTTTTTATTGTTGATGCAGGCTGCCGTTTCTGTTGCAGCATTATGGCACACTGATGATATGAGGAAAACCATGGTATTGTTTGTTTAGAGATGCCCTGGACTATACAAATAGATTTTAGAAGCAGGAAATGTTACTTTTTAAATGTATTTCAAATTTACATTCTACTTTAAATCCATGTGTAAAGATTTTAAAACACCAACTGGATTATCATGGCGGTTATACTCTGGGTTTTCTGTCTCCTCTCTCTTTGTGAGTGTGTGTGTGTGGCTGTTTACTGGCTCTCGGCCCTGCAGGGTGTGCTGGCTGATGGAGGAGGCTCTGACAGGGCCGCTGAGGGTTCTGATGAACTGGGCTGGATGGAGGAGATTGAGAGCACCAGGTGTGGGGGGCCTGAGCACGGCATGCTTGGCACTCTGAGGGGACTCTATGTTTAGATGTTACATTACGTTACATGTGCTGTTTTTTCTGGCTCTGCTGCGTTTGTTGAAGGTAAAAACGGTTCTATGCCAGCCTCTAGGCCACCCTCACGCTCTCTCTCTCTCCAAACCTAATATAAAAACTTCATAGCTGGTCAGTGTATGTTGTGCTTTAGATGCTGGTGGTCCCCATTATGGGATGTGCTTCTGTCTCCCCCAGGCTGATTACCCAGCTTCCTTGGTCGAACTGTTTAAAATAATAATAATATACATTTTATAGGAAAATGTTATATTGACATTCTATATAAAACTTGGTCAACAATTTGTTTTAAGGACCAGTTCTAACTATTAAGTAATAATCCTTCTAATCCTACTACATACTTAAACTTAACAACTGCATTACTGTCTAATAATAAGCAGCAGCAAGTTAGGTGTTTGTTCTCTATGGAGAATTGGGCCTTAAAATAAAGCATGATTTGTTACATTTTAAATGAGAATGTTTTTGTTATTTAAAATATATTTACACTAGTGCTGTTAAACGATTAATCTGTTAATCACATCCAAAAACAACAATTAAGTAATTAAGTGGGTTTACTGTATATATTTATTATGGATATTTAAATACACACACACACACACACACATATATATATATATATATATATATATATATATACTCTATGTGTGTATTTAAATATCCATAATAAATGTATCCATAATAAATATATACAGTAAACCCACATTCTATATTAACCAAAACCTTTTTTTATTGTTTTTGGATGCGATTAACAGATTAATCGTTTGACACACACATCTACGTATATATTTCAGAAATATTTATATATTAAATCTATTTATAATATAAATTATATGAATATAAATATAGACATGTAAATACATGTAAATATATATATATATATATATATATACTCTATGTGTGTGTATTTATATATACATAGTAAATATACACAGAACACACACATATATTATGCAAACAAGAACATTTATTTTGGAGGTGATTAATTGTGATTAACCATTAGACTAAATTACACTGTTAAATATATGCAATATTTTATCATATAAAAATTATATATATATATTTCTTTAGAAATTATATTCTAGATTTCTTTATTCTGTTATGTAGGGTGTATATGCATATAGACTACTGTTAAAAAGTTAGGATTTAAAAAAATAATAATTTAAAGAAATGTGTACGTTTATTCAGTCACATTTACAATGTTACAAACATTCAAATGAGGCGTTCTTCAAACTTTCAATTTATTAACGGATCATAAACTTTTTGCTACAAAAATATCGCACAACACGACAGTTTTTAACAATAGTAATTGAAAATGTTTCTTGTGCACCAAATGAACATATTAGAATGATTTCTGAAGGATCACGTGACACTGAAGAATGGCTTTATAGAGTTTTCTCTCACAGGGTAATAATAATTTATTCATTTATATATTTTATTGATTACTTTTGTTTTATAAATTGATGTCAGGTGAATCAGAAACTTGGCCTAATTTTACAGTGCTTCCTAACTAGCTGTCTTTCCAGGGAAGCCAGACAGTCGCCATACCTTCTTCGCCCACTCTTTTCTCCCATCCCGTATGGTTTCACAGCACAATGCCACCCTGACGATACATGAAAGTCGCACTTTCTGGAAAAACACCTTTAGTAATACTCCCACACAGGACTTTAGTAGGATATAAACCAAACATGTTGTGTTCTGGACTATTTTAGGGTCAGTGTCAGCGCCGTCATTCTATTCGTTCTCTTTTGAATATGGAGGCCTTCATTAATAATGAGCGAACCATGACCTCTGACTCTAGTCCTGACCTCACGTGGTCTCACTATTGCATTAAAGCCACTAGAGTATATTTGGTGGCAAGCACTCGTGTCAATCTAGTTATTTGAGATCTGTAAAGCATCTACTCAATATTCAGTTGCAGCAGTAAAGAGGTTCCACTCAGGATAATGAGGTTTTCAATCTAAACAAGTATGTTATTTATAAGTAGTACGTCTGCTTGCACTCGTCTGTGAAGTTCACAAGGCTGCCCCATTGGTGACCTTTCGCCGTTAATGCAGACTTTTCTAGGGATGGGTAAAAATATTGATTGTCTCAATCTCAATACTAATTCTTAAAGGGACAGTTCACCAGAACACGGAAATTCTGTGATTATTTATTTACCCTCATGTCTTTCCAAACCATTTTTCTGTAGAACAGATAACTATTTTCTGTTCAGTAGAAGTTTCGAATGACATGAGGGTGAGTAAATGTTCACAGGATTTTCATTTTTAAATATTAAAGTTAGTATAATGTCTAAACAATAACGTGTAACCAAGAAATCCGAATCTAAATGAATCCAAATCAGAACCAAGTTGAATTGAGAGTTGGTGAATGCCATAAATGAAGGTCAGCTGTTTATATACATTTGTTTGTGTGTTTATCAGCCCATAGGTCTAACCACAGGATATTCATTGTTTGTCGAGTGACATATACCACATGGCAGTCCACTAATCACAATGACACGAGAGCGGGACGATTAACCTGTGGCACCACGAATACTTTCCACATATCACTCATGTTAGACAAGTAACTATCTCACCCAAGAGCGATAGTCCCGTTCTCACTCACTCATGTTTGCTAGCTTTCTTCTATTCACACATGCATGCTCAAATATCTAGCCTTTTTTCTTTAATCTATTGCTGAATGTCCTTTGCCAATGTTTCTGAAATATAGACATGCCTCCCACAATCACCAATATGCTTTTAATGTAGCGAGCCATATATCTTGCCTCTTCAAGAAAATCTCACACGGAGTGTTTTCCATGGGAAACTCGCAGAGAGGCGGCTCTTATATGCATTTTTTCTCCCCTCCTTCACCTTCATCCGTCTTTTGAGGCATTTGCCAAGCCAGCACAGCTTGAAGTCCTGGCAGGCCATTGTTTGTCTGTGATGTTAATGCTTCTGGGCAGACATTCTTTTGGAAGGGGTGAATGAGTGATATCTGAGGCGTTGGGAGATGTACCGTTGCCTCCCCACTGAATGATGGGACAACTGCTCCACGGCTGGCCAGAGAGCTGTAACCTGAGGAGGAGATCCTCCATCTGTGCCACTGTGAAAGGCCTGGAGGGCTTGAGGCTTAGCTGACCTACACCCTTGGGAGTCACGTCAGTCATTGCCTCGAGAGCGCCCTCTACAGGAAGTTGTAAGGAGGTGCGCGTAAAGGCATAGTTCACGGCCAAAGCTGTTCCAAACTTTCTTTCTTTTAAGCACAAATGAAGATATTTTAAAGAATGTTTTTGTCCATACAATGAAAGCTCATGGGGTCCGACAACATATATTCTTATTCATGTTCCATAGAAGAGGTTTTGAAAAGTTGGAGCAGTTGAATTGTAATTTTGGTGAGTTCTCCCATTATTAACAATAATGCTGTTTTGTCCGGAGGCTTGTCTAGTCAGCTTGATATTTTTGCCCATTTCTTCCATTCTTTGGAAAATCAATGCCAGCTCCTCAGAGTTCTTTTGATTTAATTGGCTTCCGTTGGAAATTCTTGAGTGAAGAGCCTCCTTCATTTTTCATTCCATTGTTAAGTCTGAGGAGTCTGACCTTGGGATGAACCAACTTTAATCATGAACTCCATGAGACCACTACCTCCCGGTGTCCTGCCTTTCTTTACACTCAGGTCTGCCCCGGTCATCACCCATAACCCTCTGTTTGAACACGTAGAGAAAGAGCGATGGAGAGAATCGACTGAATAGGAGGATTATCATTATGGGAGGTTTTTGTTGTAGGACTTGTTCTGATGCAGCCATGTGCCATGTTTGTGTTAGTAGCCTTGATAGAAACAGCTAATGAGCTTCTTTTTTAATCCTAATGATGAATTGGCACAGCATTGTGTGGTTTATTGACCAGCTGGCCCATCGCTCTTCAAGCGCATGAAAGAAAGCCCAGCATTGATGAGCTGTTTGTCTGATATTGGGTTTAATGGGGTCAAATCTCTTTATAACCCACTGGAGCTCATCTGATACACATTGAAAATGAATTGCTGAGGTGGCATTTGATTTAGAGGCCACGTAAGAATATTATAAAGTGACACAATGTGACTCAATTCTCTCACTCATTGATTTTTCGGGCACAGACATAGAAAAGCACTCAGTTGCCTTTAGGTGTTGTTGTCCAGAGAGCTAATATGTTGTTGTCTGGTCCTCTAACTTTGTGACCCAGGGGAAATAGTTATTTAGTATCCTCTAGCAAAGATATTTCACATGGTAGACAGGTGAAAGGGCATTAGCCTTGAGTTAAACCACATTTCACAGTGTTTTTATGTGTCTGGCAGGTGCTTTTATCCAAACTAAATTGTGTTGCTTTGGAGACTTACTTTTTTGTATAATTTCACACATTTCTGTGAAATAAACCCTTGACCTTTACGTGGTTAGAGCCATGACTCTATTCTGTGAGTAATTTAGAGCACAGTTTAAAATGATGAATGAAAAAAGGGTAACACTATACAGTAAGGGCCAATTTGTTAACAACAGTTAATGCATTAGGTATCACACAAAACTAACAATACAAAATAATGTTACAGCAGATCATGGTAAATTATACATATGCGGTTTATGTTTGTCAGCTTATGTTTTTCATAATACTTTAATATCAAATTACACTGAGAAATTACAGCAAGAATGCGTTTAATTAATTAAATGTAATGTTACAAAAGAATTGCATATAAAAAAGTGTTCTTTTCAACTTTCTAGTTTCTATGAATCAAAGAGTCCTGCAAAAACGTATAGTTTTAACAAAAATATTAGGCAGCACAATTAAACATGCCTATTATTGAAGAAGCATGTGACATTAAAGACTAGAGGACCTGCTGCTTAAAATTCTAATTTGCCATCACAGGAATAAATTAAATTTTACAATATTGCAAAATAAAAAATTAACAGACTTTTGTCAGGGAAAAAAAATCTCAATAATCTCAAATTTTCATGCATACCTTAAAATTTTAAATATGTGCTAGTATATTTAAAATGAAAATTAACCTACAATAGCAAATGCTAGTTTATTAACCTTTTTTAAATATGTATTTTTTTTGTTTATGTGATCCTATGCTCTGGACACCGTTTTTGGGAAACTGTATAAACCTGTTGATTTTTTGTCACCACTAGACTGAATCATTCCACTTTAAAAGACGACAGGAAACACAGAAAGCCAATAAATTTAATCAGGAAATAGCTTTGTTTTTGCCAGTACCCAATGACAAAGGAAAACGACATGTTTGCGTGTTACACATTCACAAAAGCCAGATTTTGATCTGGAAACATCTGGACTGCGCCATCACTTAGGAAGAGTGTTTTTCACAGCTGAGATTTTGCTTTCCATTAAAATGATGTCGCTCCCAAGAGTAGTAAACAATAGTTGTTCAAAATAGCCCTAAAGTGTTTGCAGATTTTGAGCAGCATCCACACACTCTGCCAAACATGCATCCACACACATACACCCGCATTCAAACCAGCGCCAAGCCGGCCAAGCCTACAGGGAAACTAAGTATTCCAGCAGTGCGTTTGAAATCCACATAATGATAATCTGGTAGGTCTCGAGCTCCATCTGCTCTCAATAGTCTTTTATTGTCCGTAATGAGTGGAAATCTTTGTGTCAGCGTGCCCAGCTGTGCTTCTGTCCACAGCAGGATCCCAACGCTAACCTCACATTAACCTGGAAGCTCATCTAGCTCTCTCTAGGGTGCCTACTGGGTGTCCACTAGCTTACACCCTAAAAAAAATCCCACCAAATCCCAAGCATCCTTCACATATAAATCGAGTTACGTTCGCTTAGTTTTGGGGCAAATGTCTTGAGCCTATCCATTGTCACTCTATGATGCCTGCGCGAGTCTATGTTTTTTAAATAACTTCCTTTTTCGAACTGAAGTCCTGCACATTCCATTGCCACTCTTATTTGGTAAGATCCTCTGGAGGTCATCTCGATTTACAACAAACATGGAATAGTTGGCCGTTTTGGCACGAGAGATGCACATTTTTTTTTGCTGAAGCATTCCTCTGAGTGCCATATTTCAAGCTGTCATCTCTCGCCCATGGAAAACTCATTCTTTCAGGCGTATTTAAAGCATCCACGTCAACGACAGGATTATGAATTTTCCTCGTGATCCTCAGTGAGCCCTAGCAGACTCAGATTGGATGATTTACGTGCTTTCACATTTGCGGTAATTGCTCTCAAATAAGTGGCTTCCTCCAGAAGTGGCCTTTCTGTGAAGTAGGGGCTCGATGGCTCGTAAAACATACCAGTGAGAGTCACTGAATGGCTAATATTTCATATCATATATACTCACTGCGGCCTTTTTTTCCCACAACAGGTTCTACCGAGGAGACTTCCACATCGACGTATGCATTAACGATTATCTGGATGTATACTGCCCCCACTACATGGAGGCCATTCCTGAGGAGAGAACGGAGCGCTACGTCCTCTTCATGGTCAACTACGACGGCTACAGCTCTTGCGACCACACGGCGAAAGGTTTCAAGCGTTGGGAATGCAACAGGCCTCTCTCGCCCAACGGGCCGCTGAAGTTCTCCGAGAAGTTTCAGCTTTTCACACCATTCTCACTAGGATTCGAATTTCGGCCAGGCAGAGAATACTACTATATCTGTGAGTATCGTGTTGATTTTTTTTTCAGAAGTGATTTGTATCTCAATGATGTTTTACAGTTTCTCTATCCGAAACCAGACGCTGTGCATGTTAAATAGATTTGTTAGATTGGCTTTCGGTTTATGCATGGAAAAAGCTGCCTTGCCTGGAAAAGGATGTTGTATTAGTGTCCTCACGGAGGATAGCGCAACTCCAGTCTTAATGGTATACTTTTAAGACAAGTATCTGATTACGAGCATTAAGGAAAGGAAGTCATTGCCAAGTATGACTTTGTTTTTCAGGAGTCTTGGCAAACAGGCTACAAGGAAAACATGAAGCTGAGGGAAAAACATCTCGGCTTTCCTCTAAAGAGTCTTTGTTACGAACTCCCGGTCTCAGCTTTCGTTTGCTCGTGAGAGGGCTCTTAAAAACAAGCATCTAAACCCATGTTTTTACAACTGGAGTCAGATCCCTACAGGGCGGGAGTGGGAAGACAAAATAAGGCACAGGAGTGGTCCGACTTCTCGGACTGCTCAGGGCCGCGATGGGTTCATTTATGCAGGCGCACGCAGGAGATGTGGAGCGTTTGATTTGGCGGAATCCGACCTGATGATCTGACAGATCTCATGGGCGCATAAAACGATGGACATGTTTTTATGAGATGTGAAAGGAAGGAATCGGAGAATGAGGAGGGGGAAGTGGTAAAAAAAGGAGATAAGTACATGGAGACTGAAAAAAAAAAGCAAGATAGGAATGCACGGTACATAGCATTTAGGGGTTAGATCCCAGCAGGAGATATGGATGTTTTGCATGAATGTGGGTGTCTGTCGGAGACGTTGCAACATAGTAAAATGGACTTTTTTTCCCGAAGGCCTGTGAGTAAGAATAATAGGATGGGAAACATCTCGACTGAAGTGATGGAGCTGTCAGATACCATAAAGGTTTTTACAGTTAACGCGAGTTGGAAAACAAGGATTCGTAGCGCATATGTCTCACTCCTGTGTGACTTAGTGTCATGATTCAACTGTAACGGCTTCTCGAGAGAGGAGGAGGAAGTTTCTCCATTTGTGCAGGATTATGAGGAAAGAGAACAAAATAAACAGTGTGTCAGTCTGATCAAGTTGATGCATAGCAGTTTAGAGTGATTGCACAATGTTATCACAAAAAGACAGCGGCTTTCTGAAACATTGATCATATCGCTTCAGTTATTTTACACTAGAAATAGAAAGCAGAATATATTTATATATACTGTAACACCAAGCATTTAAATACATTAAGAAAATAAAAAAATCACTAAAATACAATATAAATGAATTATTATGTAAATATATCTGTATTCTTTAGTGTTTGTGTTTATAATATATCATAATTTTAAGGGCAAAATTGTCTTAGAAAGCGGAAAATATTTTAATACTAGGCAAAAATATATACAGAAAAAATATATAATTAAATAATAAAAAGTAAATCAATATTTATAAATAATACAATACATATGGTAAATTAATTTATATGTTTTAGTATTTATTAAACACCTTTTTTTATGCAGCTTATGATATATAATTGTATGAAAAATTACATTTGAGGTACTGCATAACAAAATAATTTTACATATAAAATGTGTTTAGACATATTTATAATATATATATATATATATAATATATTTTTTGTTACTATGTAAAATTATTTAATAAATAAATAATAAAAAAATTGCTATAATTAAATAATTTGTCTGTAAAAAAAGTAGATTTTTTTAAATTTTAGTCTTTTTTAGTCTATTTAATATTTTTAAGTTTTCAAGTCTCTTCATTAGTTTGATGTCTGCCTGTCATGATTTGGTTAGACAGAATGTCTTTGTTAGCCGGTGTGGTGGCTAATCATTTTGAGTGAGGGGTCGCTCCAGGAGAGCAGAGGGGTGACAAGCGCGGCCTCTGTGCTGTCAGTCACTGTGCTCTGCCCGCTCAGGAAGCGATCAGGGGGGATCAGAGGGCCCGGCCCCGCAGGTCAAATGTGAACATGCTCTGATGACTGCAGTTGAACTCACAATCCTGAACGGCTCAAGGCAGCATGTTTTTCCAATATGGCCGATGTGGAAGTCTGATCTTAATCTCCGAGGATAGAAATCCAATTTCAAGGGAAGGTTTTTAGTCGGCCTCTCCCTCCTGCGCAAGCGGGGCCAACGGCAGTGCAGGCTGTCTGATATGAGCCCGCTTCAAAAGCCCACGACTGCTATTTGTAGTCTAGTCCCTCCATCTTCATAATGCTGTAAGGTAAACCAGAAACATTCCCACTTTGTGCTTAAAGCAAGACCTGATTTGTAGCTTTGATAAGAATCCTGTACTTTGCGGTTTGCTTATAAGTGGCGTAGTCGCTACCTGAGCCAAAATTATTCCCTGCATTACAAAGCACTCTCAAGAATGCGCGAGAAAAGAGACGGGTGCGCGTCTTATCTCAAAGACGGCGCATCAATCCATCTTTCCCTCATTTATCAGACTTCTCGATTACATCGCATCTGATCTCTCAACCCATAGCTGGAATAGTGGTGTCTGGGAGGTTTATTGCCCCTGGCCGTCTGCAGCTCGGGTGGATCTGGTGTCGGCCGTGTTGGAAAGGAGACGTGGATGAGCAGCCCGGGCCTTGACAGTGTAGAGTGTCTTTGAATAAGCAGGGTTGGTGTAGTTGTCTAGTCTTAATGTCTGCCAATGAGAGGTCAGTTACACGCCGCATGCTGACAGCGAGGGAATTCTGATGACTGACAGAATGAGAGTTTGTCATATAAGCCACCCATGAAATCATCCTATAATACGACTGGGACTGTTGATTATTGTCACAGTTTATGTTTAAAGAAATTCGGCGAGAGCCTTGAAATTAGAGATGTGTTTTTCTTGAGCATTTATACCGTCACATTTACAGTAATCAAGGTCCAGAATTGACATGCATTAAGTGCAATCTGCAAGTAAAAATTGTATTTGATGAGTAAATAACTCATTAAACTTTATATTTAAGGAACTGCAACTTAATACTTGGTTGAAGTCTAGCTGTAAGAGTAACCTTGAGCAAACCGTTTGCTAAAGAAAGCTTTTGTTTTGATTTTTACCTTAGTTAACCGACCTTCTGATCTGCAGAGCTTCATGTGGAAACACATTTGTGAAATATATCTTACTTAAAGTGAAAGCCCACACCAGAAATACAGTTCAATTATCCTTGACTCACCAAACATGTATTTCTTCTTTCTGTGAAACAGAATATTAAGAAAATAATAGGGCTTTGTGAAACACTATTTTTTCTATTTAAAATTTTCTAGACTTTGTTACATGGTTACATTTTACAAACTTAATCAAAAAGCGTGTCTAATTAATTAAAATCATGAATTACTTAAATTTTTAGCAAAATTATTTTTTTATGTACCTCTCTCTTTCAAATTCAGTTTTATTTTTACCCATATCTGTGTTATGCATTAATGTTTTGGATTCCATTTTAATGGTTTTATTTTCTGGTAAATATATTTCTTTAAAAATATGTATTTGTAATATATAAAATATATATATATATTAAAAAATATATATTAAATATAATTACAATTAATTACAATTAAATTATATTTCTGTCACAGTTTCTTTAAGTTAAATTGCTTAAATAGTTAAACTGCAATAGTTTTTCGAAAAAGATTAATTAAGGATTAAATGATGACAGAATATTAATTTTTGTGTGAACTGTACCTTTAAACCCCTTAAGAGACAAGAAAAACAAAATCGGAGCAACTAAATCATAATGGGTAAGCTTCACAATAAGCAGTTTACTCTGATCTTATACAGTACATAATGCTGTTACAAAAAATCTGTTTTATTGTTTTTTTTTATAGCATATTATAAAGCTATATATTCGCAGTTGAACTGAGTGTTACCTCAGCTTTAGAATGCATATTTAAGAATAGACGTATTTTATATTAGTTTACTTTGTGTAATAAAAACAGGCATAAATATTCTGCGTCATGGTTTTGACTAATAGAGGTTTATCCAGTGTGCAATGTTGCTACTGAAATGCAGAGTTTGGAATGTTTTTCTGCGGGTTGGCTGTGGTTTTCATCAGTCATGAATGGCTGTGTAGAACAGCAATGTTCACTCCTGCACATCTTTCATCCACAGATCCCTCTCCCACCCCACATATCCAAATGCCCACTGCGGGATGGCATCCTATTAATGTCTCTGGGCAAAAAGTTAATTTTGGACTCTGACAATGTTACATTATACTATGCTTCATTTGCACACTCGTTTGCTTATTTATTGTGGTAGTAGCCAGTGATGTACAATGGATTTGTGAAGGTGTTTCCAATCAACACTGGGATCCCGCTCCAAACTAGGCCAGACTTGAGGAATGAGACAAAAGCAATTTCACCCAAATCAAAGGAAATATGCTTGTGGGGACATGATTAAGGATTCACAAGCCCCTAGTATGTCAGTGTAGACAGCACATAAGCACATTGATTTAACCCAAGCTCTCCCCACAGTCACGAGGGTGTGGGGATGAGAAGAGAGACAGCAGATTAAGTGCAGCTGGAGACCCCACACAGCAGGGAATCATTGGGGGTCAAGGCTAGAAGAAGCCATGGTGCATTATGGGAATGTCTGCAAGCTCAGAGATGAGCCAGCCAGCTAATGGGGAAAGAGTTATAATTCTTTTCTTCCGACATGTCTTTTTCTTGTTTCGTTTTCTTTCCTCTACAGGCAGCTGATCCTGTTATAGCTTCATCTTGACACTTTCATGCAGCTTTAAAGTGTTCAAAAGACAAGACAAGTCAATGACAAGACTTTTAAAAAAATGATTTATTAAAAAAGGACCTCAAAATACATTACAAAATACAGTGACTGTAAAGATCAGAAAACGTAATGTTATTTGTGAAATAATGATCTACAACATTTATACTTACGAATCATATATAACTTTTACATAATTTTCTATAAAAATTTATTTAATGTCTCTAAAAATGCCCCATGCAAGAATGCGTACTTTAAATGCATGAGATGTGAATAAAGTTCATCATATATATACTCAATGGGAAAGAAACAGATGAGTTGTCATGGTGATAAATAAAAGATAAAATGAGAATAAAGTCGAAATATTATGAAATTAAAGTTGAAATATGACGAGAATAATGCCTAAATTCTGGTGGCCTTATCTCAATCCAGGTAATTTGCAACTGCACTATACTAAATATTATAACTTTCATTTTAAAGATTTAAATTCTTGAAACATTTTAACTTTATTGTCCTAACATTAAGAATTTATTCTCGTAATATTTTAACTTTATTCTTGTAGTTTTGACTTTATTCTCACAGTATTTGGACTTTAATTTTGTAATATTATGACTTTATTCTCGTAGTATTTCGACTTTAATCTCGCAATATTACGACTTTATTCTCATCATATTATGACTTTAATCTTATCTTTAGTTTTAGATTAAATGTTTTTTGGTGGCACTAAAACGCCGTTGTAATATATATTAGGGATGTAACGATATGTAAACTTCACGGTACGGTAATGCCTTGGTAAGAATGGCACGGTACGGTATTTATTGAATCATTTACAGGAAGAACTAAACTAATAACAAGACTCAAACAAAGTGTTTATTAAACAGTTTACATGAACACTGAACATATCAATGGCATTCAAATTAGCCATCTATCTGTAAACTTTGAAACAAACTTAAATTTTTGTAATTTTAATAACAAAAAATTATTAAACCTTCCACACATCCGATTTAACCTGTCGCTAGATGACGTCATGACAACAGACCGCAAAGAATGATGGGCATGCCTGAGCTGATGGGAATTGTAGTTCCCGCTACCTCTTGTTCGCTTCATTCGCCTGAGCAAATATTACTCAGAAGTCCTATCGTTTTATCGAGGTAGTATAGAAAAAAATATATTTTCGGTTCAACGGTATTTACAATACCATTACATCCCTATATATATGTATTTTTATTTATTTATTAAAAGTAAATATCTCAAATATAAGATCTATATAAGTCTTTTTTCTTGCTGCTTCTGACATTTTAATTATCATTAAACGCCATTTTTTATTGAAAATAAACAAACAGTACACTTTTAAGAACTTTTTATCTATGCATTTTAAAAAACCTTTTCTGTACCATAGCCACTTATGTTCACTGACCTATATATTTCCTCAACAAAACCAGAAGGGTGAACTCATGAGGTTTGACTGGAAGCGTCAAGGTTCAGTAGTTCACAGTCATTGGCGATATGGTCCATGGACTGAACAGAAGTCATTTGTATCATCACAGCTGATTACAGGGCTTTTAGTGGCAGGTGTTTCTTTCGGCCTGTGATCTGTCATTTGCAGCTGTTGATGTTACTAGCCGCCAGTACAGCTTTAAGTAGCAGGTGTTGATGTATGTAGTGACCAATCAACATCTAAGAGGCTTGTGGAAAGGTCACAACTAGCAGAGGTTAGAAAAAGAGCTCGGAAAGATTTAGTACAAATTTGCTGTCCAGTAAAACAAAACCCCTGCTTTTAGTAATGTCTGTGGTCAAGATAAGGGTGTTCAATAAATATTTCCTGCCAGTAAACAAATTTAAAAAGAGACTAATTCATCATCCTGCCACTAATGGACCGTGTGTGCTGTGAACATTAGTCTTAGCTTATTTATCCTGAAGTTTATTGTCAAATAATCCAAATTTCAAGCATTCAACCAGAAAAACAAGACATCCAACTCCTATTTCTTTCCATCAGGAAAAAGGCACAGTGGAATACATGTCCATATCAGTGAAAGCGAGCCTCACCAATTGAATTATCAAGAACATATTGCGTTAGCAATAAGGAAATTGCATTTTGTGCAGTCCGTGCTCATTACATTGAGGCTTTGAAGGAGGAGATTTATTGAAGTGTGTTGCATTGCTCATTACTTTGTCACCTTTACGTCCAGTGTGATCTGTGGGTAAAATACCAAGCCTTTCTTTCCCCCTCACCCCACCGGTCCTCATTTGCATCGCTCGCTGACTACGCCAGATTGCATTACGTACTGCATAAAGAGCGGACGGTGGAGAGAGAGAGGCTGTCTACCTGTTCTTCTTTAAGTGCTAATGAGCTTTTCTTTATGGAGAAGACAAATTGAGAAACATGGCTCATGGTTGAGATGACAAGGGAAACAGCAGAGCCAAAGTAGTACCGTCTGCATCTATCAGTAAGAAGAGTCCAGTGGAAGCATTTAAATGAGGCTTTTGCATGTAGAAAGCCGCAAACGGAAAAGACAGACAACATCTGAAGATGTATTCATAGACTAACCCAGAAATAAATGATCCTAGTGGCCTTGAGCCTGTGGAGCTGTTGTTGCATTGTTACCATTTTAGAAGGCTTGTCAAAAAATGATGGTCATTATTTATTGCTGCTGGTGAAGATTTAGGTTTTGTCTTGATTTGAAAATTTATTTTGGATTAATCAATCAAATGTTTTTTTTTTTTTTGCACTGTATGCTGTCATTTTCAGAGAAAAGTGGTGCATGCATTTATAGCTTACCTGGAGTAATACTGCAAAGTATATTTAATTGTATGTAAACTTGGCGTTAAATGAAAAATATAGTATTTTTATAATAATAATAATAATAATAATAATAATAGAATAATTGTTATTTTATTGATATAATAAAACACTTAATATAACAATGTGAAGGACACACACATACACACAGCATTGTTATGAATTTACAGTATATAAGCCTTAATGTGCTATATGTAAAGTAAGAATTTTTCAGTATTTGTTTACAGGTTTTACAAACAATAAACCTGTAAACATTACCAGTGCATTTATTTTTTACTTTTTTAAATGCATAAATATAAAAAAAACTATCTATATTAAAAAGTGTAGTTTATTTATATTTAAATCTAAATAATATATTTATAAATATTGTCTTGATTTTATATATATATATATATATATATATATATATTTCCTTCTTTTTATAGCATGTTTTAAAATGTAAGTTTACTGGCACCATCACTAACTCAAATAATAAAAACAGATCTATCTTGTAATCTACTCTTAAAGCATTGTGCGCTGTGAATAATATTGTTGTCTCTTATGATAAATTACGTTGTTGTACCTCATTTGTAAGCCGCTTTGGATAAAAGCATTTGCTAAATGACTAAATGTAAATGCAGATGAAAATGTTGGCAGTGCATGTAAAAATCTGCACTGCTGGATCCAGCAGGCCAGTACAAAAAAAATATAAATCTTATTGTTGAACCCTGTTACATAACTAAATCTAAAAAATGACTTTGATTTATGAAATAGTGTGCAGCATGGATCGATCGTGACTAATATTGACCATTTAAAATGTTTCCACAGCCTCTACAGTCAGTGAGAATGGGAGACGGAGCTGCTTGAGGCTGAAAGTTTTCGTCAGACCTTCAAGTAAGTTTTACAAGCCCCTCAGGAGAGATCCTGGCATGGCTTCTGACAAAACGTGCTTGCAATTGCATCGTTTATCACTGCTGGAATAGTTCGGTGAGCTAAAGATGATGTCACGACCCTGACAACACCCTGTTTTATGTTTCTCCCACAGACAACTGCGAGAAAAGTCACGACCGCGTTGTCAAAGTCGATGATGGAAGCATCAACTCTATAGAAAACAATAATGGTTCGTGTTGTATGCCAAATTAATGTCCATGTCAGTAAAGTCAAAATGTTTTTGTACACTCAGACCTAATCTTCTATTTCTTCTTCCATTTAGACGGAACGAGTCACGAATCTGCCGAACCATCCCGAGGTGATGTCAACGGCGCCGGATGCCTTCAAACTGTAGTGCCCTTGTTGGCCTCAGCGCTGGTTCTTTTGGCTTCCCTCTCCTCCTTATAGCATCCCTGAAACACACAGGAGGACTCGTGATCGAGCACTTTTAACAAACATCTTTCCTCTAAAAAATAGTTTCTCGCACAGAAGGATGCTCCTTCGGCGATATAACTGGAAGGTTTTCAATGAACAAAAGCCCCACCCTTGAAAAAAAACCCCACAAAAAAAAAACTGTGACACGCACACAAAAATAGTTCCGTGTCCTTTCGGTGCCCCTATGTGACGTTGGAGAGGGACTTGTAATTGGGGGCAGAGCAAGAAAATGACTCTTTTTCAAATGACAAAGACCGCTTTCAGTGTTGCCGTCCAGAAAAGAGAAGTCTTATAACCGAGCAAGAGGACCGTCTGAGGGATGTCTCCACGTGCATTATGGGGAAAACCTCGTCACTATGGACTCAACTGCTGACTTTACTAGATATCAAGGCAAAATTGTTGCTTGATAGCATCCCTTGTAAAGAGTGAGAGCAGGGAGCTTTTTAATATCTCAACCGGAGTAGTCCGCGTGGACTCAGGTGCTCAGGTGAACGGTGACAATTTTTGAAGCGTTTTCGTAGATAAAAGAAACAGATAAGCACTCATTTTGTACATTGTGTACAGGTGTACATGGGACTGAAACGCAGATGTGGTGTTCTTGAAGTAAAATGCTCAAGTGTAGCTGCCAAAATTGATGTTTTGTTAGGAGTACGCAGCCTCACCGATCGACCGTTTGAGTGAATATACTAATTTGTTTGGTGAATCATCTTTTTCTTATTTATTGTTCAGTCTTAGTGCTCTTGACACTTTGTTGTACTAGTCATCAGCCAGGATTCAGGAGAAAGGAACACAAATGCCTAGCTGCAGTCAACTTACTTTGATTTAGATGAATAACAACCACATAATACGTTAATATTTTAGCAAGTCAATCCTCAAAATGATATCAGTTGTATGTTACCATATCATGTCCGTCAGGGGTCATTCTCGGAAATGGTTTTGCATTTATTTTCTAGAGTAATCCAAATGAACAGCATTCATTTGGTCAATGAAATGAGCTCATACCTTGCCAGTTGAATTGTTAATTACGTAAAAAACAAAAACAAATTCTAAGCATGAAGTGAAAGTAATGAAATTAATTTCCCCAAAACAAACTCTCACATGGAATTTCTTTTGTCTAAGTGCATTTCAACCGTGCCATTTATATTTATTTACTTTTTTACCACGGAGCCGTGCACATTAAACACTCATCTGGGATCTACTGAAACAGTAGCGGAGCACTGTTTCCACCCCGGTGGCAGCTGACACCCTAACGTGATTTAATAGGCTCTTTGATGTTGTCCAAAGTGCCTGGCACGCAGACCACATACTGCGAGGCCTCGTGGGTTATTTCTGGAATTAAAAAATCGACAGCAGCACGGGAGGAGCGCGGTGTCCAGTTTAGCCGCAGGCTAGCGTTACTCTGGTGAACTTGGCCAGAGATGGAGAAAGATGAGATCTCCTGCTGGGATCAATAGTAATAGCCTTTACAGACACAAAACGGTAAATATTTGCCCTGGTCTTGGTTTTCCTTCCTTGAATGGTTTTCATGTTTTTCGTTCGCATCTACTTATCGACAGTTTGGTAAGATAGCTTTTGAGTTTATGTGGTTATGTTTGGCTAGCTACTATGGTTGTTTTAAAATGATAACACAGGAGCACATGGATCCTATGGATGCTATGTATCCGTATGTAGTTTAGCAAATCATATCATATGGTGATTTGGAACCACTGGTGCAAAAGTAATAAGATAAATGAGGAGAAATAATCCAGTCTGAAAGTCATAAAATCAAATACATTTGTTAATATTTTTTTCTGGAAATCAATGCATTTTTAAATGTATTTTTTTTATTATTATTTAATTCAGTATCCATAAAGACAACTTGGAATTTGTGCCGGTTAGTCCTTAAAAAACACTGTATGTATTGTCATTGCTAAATCATATGCTTAAAAATCATCTGCATTTCTTTTTTAAGTCTACAATGTTCTGTTGTTGCACCACGAAAATAAATGCTGCCGTCCATTTATTGTCATGGGAACAAACCTAGAAAGACATTTTTAGTAGGTTTAATTCAGGAAACGTTATTTTCGTAAAAACTGCAGGATCTGTTTTTGTCCATGTGCAAAACTTGAGGTTAAAAAAAAAAACAAGCTCTTGTTGAACCTGGGTTTTTCATCACGAGGCAGTTGTGTTCCTGTATTCTCTCATCGTCTTTGTCCCAGAGAATATTTCTTCAGTGTTAGACATAATTTCTGAATTCTTTCCACACCTGTTTCTTCATACAGCTGTGAAGACCATGATATCTAAACCACCATTTCCCTTAGCTTCTTGGCTGTGTTGCCTGAATATTAGACATTTGCTGTGACGTCTCTGACGGTACAGCGCTGACTTGCATTATGATATGACACGTTTTTATATCTACAAATGCCATTGTTTGTAAATACACTTGCTGGAGCAGCTCAAATAAATGATTAAATAAATTTGTCATTGTTGTAAGAAACATCTTCCGATGTCTTTATTTTAATGTATTCTGATTTAAGATATTAGTATTATCCAATGGGTTAAGGCTGAGGGTATTTATTCTGAAGTGTTTTAGGTGATAATACAATTAAAATAACCTTTTCCTAGCTTTACAATGAACTAACCGTGTGCAAATATTAATCTGCAGCAAATTCCAGCGGTGCGGTATAATTTGAGCCTTAAGAAACCTGCACAGCTTTCTTTCAAATCCTTATTAAACAGAGAATTATACCAAGTCATACAGGGATTTCTGATAGCTGATTGTTCTGTGAGTGAGGGATAGAAATGGTAACATTTGCCCATCATTATTATTATACTCAGGAGTCAATGAATATTAATGAAGGAGTGCACGCTCTTGGGCATTGGCCAGTTTAAACAAGAATAGGCTTGAGGGGGATTCCTTGGTGACATGGTGTTAAATGGTGTCTAGTGTTCTCACTGATTTGCCTCTAAATATCTTGTGCCTTGTTCTATTTCTGCCCCTTGAACTTTGGAACAAGCCAGACAGAATGCTGTAAAAAAAGAACAACTTAAGTCTATTCCACACGATTGCATTTCAGCAATTTCCTGCTTTTCACCTCTGGTGGTGAGACATAAAATAGAATATTATTAAATGTAATTAATGTCATTATTTATATGAGTAGTTATGGTTATTGTTTGTGATAAAAAAGCAAACTATCCAGAGAACCAACGCATGCTGGAAATGCATCGGCCTTCAAAGCGCAATGTGCCCACTTGTTGGCCTTTAAAGTGAAGGATTGCTTTAAAACAAAAAAACAAAAGTGTTTATTCATTCTTTTACAATTATATGCAAATAAGTTCTTGGTTGCTAAGGAACTGTAAAGAAAAGATTTACCTCTGAACTCTGCTCAAATAACTGATTTTCTCTTAGCGTAATGAGGCTGGATAATGCATTGAAGCTAGTTAAGATCCTGCATGTTGAATTTGCACACTTGACCCCATGATCTTTAGGTCATATGAAGCATTATCCTCTGAGGAAAGAGATCAATGTGTGAAAATGTAAAATCTCAGTGCGAGGACTTTATGGAAACAAAATATTTTAGTGGCCAGCTTCCTTTAATTCTAAAACGAAACACTATCTGGATTTATATGGTGTATTTGCAACCTCATTCAGCTTTCTAAAAATAACCGCACACTACAGCTGAGAGGATTCATTTCTCCTTTCATACAGGGAAAGCCTGGGGCAATGTGATATTTCCAAGGCCAGAGATCACGCAGAAAATAAGGCCCAGTGAGTGACTGCATACTTCCAAAGTGTATTAATGCGAAGCCTCCTTGACCATGAGACAAATAGCCTGCATGGAAAACAGAAGAGCTGTCTCCCAAACCTGAAAAAAACAAGCTATAGCACTACAGGTAAGTTAGGCTAGCTCATGGAGACAGAAAAGCAAAATCTGAATCCAGAAATGTTTAGTTGGTGTTTGTAGAATAAAATGTCAGATAGAAAAGCTGTTAAAGCTGTGTTAATAAAATGCCCCCTTTTGAAATGTATTTAAGCAACATTTGACTGCATTTAAATCGTTTTACAACTATTTCATTGTGTTATAGCATGTTGTGAATTTATAAAATTCATTTCCTGAAGAGGTGTTTATACTTTGGCGCAAACCTTAACTTACTAACGTTACCTAACGTAACGTAACTAGTTTTTCAGACTCTCTCAAAAATGCACAAGCTCCGCCCCCGTTTTATACACTCGGCCAATGGGATTGAAGCGCCAAGAACGACGAAATCTGCTGGAAGTACCGGAAATGATTAAACAACGCAATTGTTCGCGAGCGAACGTGTCAACTAATAGGTAATTTCATATAAATAACTCTTTAATATTAATTTAACAGACCGACAATTGAAGTAGCAAGGCAAGTTCCCTTTATATAATGAACTCATACATGGAAAAAAATTGTTTGTGATGTGATTGTTGTTAACATTGGGCTACAACAACATAGACCCATACTGACACGTTTATTTTGCAAATGCTTTTATCCATGTACCCACCCAGTGTTCTTGATCATTCATTGAGTCCACCTTACTTTTCTTGCTAAGGAAAAATAAGGAAAATGTCCTAATAAACAATTACAACTCCTAATTAATTAAAACAAATGCATGAATGCTTTAGATGTGTGGCACAATGCGGCACGTGGAACAGGTGAGCAGGAGAGCGCCGCAGGCATCTGTAGCAGTTGTCACAGACAGTGAGAGGCCCTTGGGAGCACCTGGCTGATTACATACAGATCCCACTGGGCCGGTTCAGCGACAGGACAGCTCAATTACAGCAGTAAGCAGAGACAACAGAGTGAAATTAAAGCTGATAAACAGGACAGTGTCATATGCGGGACAGGAAGAAGGGCATCTGAGCATGTGTGTTCAGGGGTGAGGGAGATGTCAAACTGCTCTCGGGAGAGAGCTACCATGGGAGGTCCTCTGAGCAGATGCATGCTGGTGTGTTAGCTTGAAGCTGAATGAAGTGTCTTTAACCATACTGATCTCAAAGCGTCAAACACCAAGGGCGGTACAATTATGTCAATTGCTCTAAGTGTGTTAGAGGAACATTATCCTGTCTGGTCCAGGCTCTTATGGCTCTGTTGTGGTCTGTTGAGGTTCTGCTTACCATCTTCTTTGTCCTGGCTTTGCATGGGCTGAGAGGTGTGCCCTTTCTTTTGCAGTATATATGATGGAATCAAGTTACTTTTGTTAAAGCAGCAAATAGCTCTGCTTACTTTTTAATCTCTTAACCAGTTTAATTTAGATTAAGAACACATGTTTAAAAAATCTGATCCCCTTAAGTGAACTCAAACGTAAGCTTAGTAAAAAAATAACCCACTTATTTTTAAATTTATCTCTGACCTTGAAAGTGGACTCATTTTGGCCCATTTAAGCTGTGATATGGTCCATTATACAATATTAATATTTCAGCATGGTAAAAAAGAGGATTCAAATATTTTTGCAAATGACCGTACAAAAAAAACATAAAAGTAGCAGAAAATGTGCAGACTTTGTGATCAGATTTTCACAGGCATAACAGGATATTTATATATATTTTTTTGCATGTACAGTTTTGTTTGTGGACGTCACTTTCAGAGGGCATCAAATTTGGGTTTTGGGACTCCCAATAGGGAGCAAGGGCTTTATGAAGATTTTGTTTTTTGGACTGTAAAAGTTAATGGTGAATGATAATGATATATTAATATTGATTTCAATAATAAAATAGGATATTAATGCTTATTGTGAAAAGTGCTATGCAAAAATATCTAAACACATATGATTCAATTGTTATTCTTCAAGTTTTTGTATACTGTAATAGTTGGTAGAACAAAAAGATGCTTTTAATGCTCAAAATCACTATTTTTCAGATCAAATTCTAATAATGCGATGTTAGATGGATAGATCTTTAGGCTCGTTTACACATGAAAATATATAGCTGCCTTTACATTTTGGAATAGGTTCCCTTCATTTCATTTCAAAATATATATACCTCTATATTTTTTTTCCCTTTAAGGGTGCATATTAGTATCTTGCAGGTACATATTATGACACAAAAAGGAACATATTAGTGCCTTTTGAAATGTTACTTAGAAAGTTGCAATGGGATTGTCATATTTGTGGGTTTCTTGGTGTTTTCAAGTGCCTAGATCAAAACATTTGTGAAAGATTTGATGCCAAAAAGGCTGGGTTGATCCAATATGTGCTTGTGAAGATGACTTGACAAAGTTTGCCAGGTTACCACTATAGCCAGTCAGATTGAAATTGATTTGAGTCAGTACTGGCTTTTTTTGTCTAGAGTATGCTTCAGACGGATTGCGGCCACCTGTATACACTTCCCAACTGAGGTCGAGACTAGTCCCCAACTGAAATTCTTCCCTGTGTGTCTAGCAAACTGTAGTACGTCACTGTCATTTGCTCACATATTGAAGCTAACAAGCATTTCCTAGGAGCTGCATTAGCACTGCTTCATTTAACTTGTGCGTATAGTTTCCATTTGACCACAGGTAGTACAGCAACAAAAATACTCCAAGTACTCAAGCCCAGGGACAAATCAATTTAGCCTAAATTGACATTTTGTAGAGCAAAAACACATTTAATTTTGAACCGAGCTTACTTCGTCTGTACAAGCTTGTGAATAATGAACATCCTAAATCTTTATTAGTGTTACCTTGGTGATCGTGCTGGCTTAAGAGAACGTTAAAAAATGGCACTGTCAGAGGGCTACATATTGTGTTCGCTCTGCCAAATAGTAAGACATGATGACAGGAAGGAATTTGATCATGTATTTTGAGCCTGACTTATAATGACCTGACCATGCATCTACTCAAACCCAACGCTTATAACTGCTGCCAATGCGAGGATGATTTAAAGTAGTTAGCAAGTTTTCTCTGCCAAGCTCTATGTATCTGTAATTATATGCAGATGGGTGGACTGATGAGTGCTGAGTCGCTGGTGTGGTTTATGGTTTAACATTGACCAAGCAGCCAGATGCAATGTGAAGGATGTGGTTTTCGGACATGAACTTCATATCATTATGGGAAAGAGTATGATGTTTTCTCTTTTTCTATCCTGATTTACAGCAATCTGAATTTTCCCTTTTACAGATGTAGCGAGACCAATTACGTCCCGTAGGAATATGTTCGGTAAGTATTGCTTCTTGGATATACTGCAAAACACAGAAAGCACAAACTTAACCTCTCGCCTTCCACTTTTTGTACAAACTTGTTAAAAGATCTATGCATCTTTGCACGGGGAGCGATTGGTTTGCTTAGTCTTCTCACAAACCGTGTCATTTACTTAAATCTTACTTGCCTTTGAAAAGCAGATGAAGCTATGGCGTGAAGAAATACTGCGAATGTAAACATTTCGTGAGAGATATTTTATCCACTACTCAGAGGTCTTGATTTAAACACAGTTCCTCGGCTTCAGTTTTTCCATATGCCGTCTCACAGAGTGCCAGATTAAACTCCTGGAGACGGCTGAAATGAATATTTCTCTTGGCTCTGGAGTTGTCAGCATGAAATTAGGCGTTCGCTAAAATAACGGGTGGTGTCAAAGTTGTACATTGTCTCAGGAATCTTCTCTTTGCCAAGAGGAGAGAGGTGTGAGAAAAGGGAGTTGCCCTGCTGTCTTTCATTTAGAGCAGTGCTTCTCTAACTGGGGTGCACAGACTGCCTCAGGTGGTACACGGCAGGATTGATTATGCAATTTAATTTGGTATTTGTATTCTTCTGTGTTTTATTTCTAAATTTGATGGGATATCATTTCTGCCTCAGAGTAAAACAATTAAAAGCTGATTGAGACTTTATCTCCAGGGTTGGGGTCAATTCAGGAATGAACTCAATTCCAATTCAAAGAAGGAAATGGAGTTGGAATTGGAATTAAACAACAATTAAAGGAAACACAATTGGAATTGAATTGGGTTTACAGGAAGTGGAAATCAATTCAGGAAGAATTCCACTGAATTCTGTTTATTGCTGAGCATTTATTTGTCATTGCATTTAAAGACATACATTTAAACTTTATTTATGTTGATTTTACAAATATCAAGCATTGTAAGAAATAGAGTTGATCAAATGCAAGTAAATAAAAATGAGAACAGTGCATTATGAATTATTAATTGACTGACAGTGGTGATACATTTCTGAATATGTTCAATATATGATTACCAAATGTTTTAGTCTTGATTTAAACATTATTATTAATTCAATTGCATGGTGAATTTCCATGTATTTACATTACATAACTTTAACATAAACAAATCAAGTACACTTAATTCAAATGCATCAGTCATGTGTGAATAAAACAGGTAAGATCAAAAGTCTCCACACTGCTCAGTGTTCATGTGTGATGCGTTTGAATAACATTAAGTGTATTTGATTTGTTATGTTAAAGTTATGTAATTGAAATTTACCATGTAACTGAATTACATTATGTTTTAATCAAGACCAAACATTTGCTAATCATATATTGAATGTATTCACAAATGTATCACCCCTGTCATTCAATTATTAAGTCATAATGTACTGTTCTCATTTTTATTTACTTGCCTTTGATCAACTCTATTTCTTACATTGCTTGATATTTGTAAATCAACATAAATAAAGTTTAAATGTATGTCTTTAAATGTAATGACAAATAAATGCTCAGCAATACACAGAATTCAGTGGAATTCTTCCTGAATTGAATTCCACTTCCTGTAATTCCAATTCAGTTCCAATTCCAATTCCATTCCAGGAAGTGAATTGGAATTAAACATTCATTCTCAATTCAATTCATGAATGCCCCCAACCCTGGTAAACACACAGACATCTCCTTAAATACATTTAAATACCAGACAAGGGGGCGGCAGAACTAATGGGCAGCCATGGCGACAAACAAGGTGGGAGGAGACAAAAGTTCATAGTAAAAGTCCTGAACACAGAGCGGAGGGACAGACAGGGCTGGAGTGCCTTCTGGAGGCTTCCAGAGCTTGTGACACATATGCCGATTTGCTGCTTAAGAAACATTTCTATTGTATTTATATATTTATTATATATTTAAAAATAATTATAATATTTATCATATATATACTGTGTATCATTTTAAAATTATATTTATATTATAAAATATATAATATTTTAGTAACCATTAATACTGACAGACCTGAAAAAGCCCCATCATGTGATTTAGACTTCACTGAAGCCCTAAGAGTGACTACACAGGATTTCCGGTCTAGCAAACATAACATCACATATTTTGTTACATTATCTTATCACTGTGTTTCAAGCTCATCTGTAACAGCTCAATTGTGAGCTCATCCACTGAACAAACCCAATAAACATACAGTCCAGACCTCCACCGTAATAAAACACTTGACATTACCTGCTGTTACCAGGATGTTGCACTGAGCATCCATGATCCTCTCGCAAAGAGACTCAGATGAGAACCCTGCAAACTGAATGAGGAAAACAAGTGACAGTTAAACACTTCTGATTTATCTTTATTTCTCTAGATAAATATGGATATCTGATGTTCCAACACAAATGGATAGAATTACAGTTTGGCTGAAATGGGGTCATCATCCAAACTTAAAAACAGGCTTTGATATCGGATATAAACTTCCCCTGGAAAGCACTCTTGTGTTATTTTTAGCACCATCTATAACCTTTACATGGTTAAAGAGGTTTGGCGGGCAGAAATAGTCTTGGCAGGGTAAATAAGGCTGTACTCATTTCTTGCATATTAATGACACCGTGCTAAATACTGACCCGAGTCTAAACTCTCCTTCAAAATATCCTCAATAGATGATAGAAGATCTTACAGGGGTAGATCACATAAAGATGAAAATTTGCGTGAGAGAAATATAGAAATACAACATTTCATCACTTGTTTAGCCTCTGCAGTGAATGGGTGCCAAACTGCTGATAACAACAACACTCAGTCCATCAGTTAATGCCTTGTGAAGCCAAAAGCTTCATGTTTCTATGAAACAAATCCCTTATTAAAAGGGTTCATATGATCAAGTTTTGTTAGTGTTGTGAGTGTTACAGCTGTTAGTAGATAAGATTCCTTAAGTTGCAAAGACTAAAGTCTCAAAACCAAAGAGATAATCTTTCTAAAAGTTATGTCCACTCCCCCCTTAAATGGCTTGTGTAAACACACCCCCACTTTTCTACATCACAGAGTGGGTTTATTTTCAAACACCGTCCAAATGTTTAAGCAAAGGAAGAAGGCGGAGCTATTATTCTCGCTGTAGTGTTGCTGTGGGCGCCATGTTCTGGAGATGCTGTGTGTCGCTGTGATAGTGAAACTACTTTGTGCTTCAAAACACAAGAAAATACAACTAGAATGGTCAAGTCGCCTTGTACAACACTGTTCCGGAACAGTTGAACACAAATATCATGCTGGTTTCACACGGCACGTGTCAGCAGGGTGTAAGCAGCGCATAATTTTTCGAATTTTTTTGGAATTCTTTCCGAAATTTGTCTTGGTTCTCAAAGCGTAACCTATCAATCTGCTCGCAGGCCTTCCTTTGCATGGCAAAATGTAGTATTTCTTATACAAAATGTGAGAAGGGTCATCCTTTTTCATGACAGGCTCTGCTATTTTTTCATATATACATATTGAAAACTATGCTCAAGTTTATTATGTAAACTATAATATACAGTTGCATAACAAAGTATGTTGTTGACATAATAACATAAATCAAAGCACACAGTGTTCGAAGAACACTGGAAAATACCACAGAAACAAGATGCTTGTCTATAGCCTACTTCAGTACAAGCTGCGGTTCATCTGCCCGACAAACGGTGCCGGTGTGAAAGCACAACTGGTGCGCGCTGCCCCTGTACTGCTTACGCGCTGCTGACGCGTGCAGTGGAAAACCAGCTTTAGATTGTGTTCATCGCATGGAGGACTGATTCCTGAACCTGACAGAGCATTCTTTCCAAGGACTGTCTGGCACTTCTGACTCACAACCTTTAAGTTAAGATTTCTTATTAAAAGAATCTGCAATTTACTATTTATAAGAGTTTTGAGCAGTGAAGAGTAGTGCTGCTGTTGTTTGTTGTTCCCTTTCGACATTTCACTCGTACTGCGTCTTGCTAGACGCTATGGGGAAAACTCCTTTTTCCCCCCTAACTGAAGCCTTATATAAAACGCAGTTTTATTATCTACTAAAACTGCTCGGCCATTGGCCGCTATGGGTGTCTTGTGTTAACCAATAGGCGAAGCCACGCCTATAGCGAGCCAATGGCCGCTGCTCATGCGAATTTGCATGAAGGGCGCCAACTTTCTCTATAAGAGGAAGGCGTCCGTGGCAGTACTTCAGATTATTCTCCTTCAGCGACGGATTCTTTGCTGTCCCTGACTGGAAGCCGAAAACAAACCCTTCTGGAATCAGCAGCTGGATATCCCTTTCACTGGACATCCCCTGCCGCCGCTCGGCTTGATTCCAGGAGTATTATTCTCTTACCGGAATATCTTTCAACTCACCATGCCTGGTCGCTGCTCTGCCTACGCGTCTCTTCTGCACGCCGCTGACAGAACAGGAGGAGAGTGTTTTCTGCCTGGGACTCACGCGAAAACCGCCCTCGCTGGATCCGACTAAATGGTTGTGAGTAACAAGAAGCTTTACCTCTCCGTTGTTAACAGTTAAGCAGTTGCTCGCAGGCCAGCTCATGCTCGCTTCTCGCTGCCTCATCTGTTTTATGTTGAGAGAAAAAAAGCGCGATCTAGCGCGTTCGCTCTATAGCTCTACTCTCAAGCTCATTCTCTCCCCCGCCTAGGCGAGAGCTGTGCTGTACGGATTGAGTAACGTTATTTGAGTGAATCACGCAGACAAAATCCGCTCCTCAGTGTGTGCTTCAGATAGAGATTTCGTGCACCTCGTTGAGCTGCACGTTTCTTTATAAACGCTCATAAAGGGACGCGAGATTCTCTGGCAGCGCTTTTAACTGTCCCCCTCACGCTTTCAATTTCTTCCCTTCCAAAGGCGAGAAATGTTTTCGTGATTAAGATGGGACACGTTTGAGTGAATTATGCAGCATATTCCTCAGTGCGTGTTTCAGATTCGTGCACCCCATCTGGGCTGCCCGTTTCTTGTTAAACACTCAGAGAAAAAGGGCGCGTGCTCAGTCTGCCTCACAGCGCGCTTTCGCTACTCTCTCGAGCTTATTTCTTCCCTTCAATGCGAGAAATGAATTCGCTATCGAGATGAAGTATGTTTAAGTGAACTATTCAGACGTCTTCAGTCTTCTCAGTATGTATTTCTGAGGTTAGTGCACCTGTTTGCAGCTGCACTATCTTCATAAGGCTGCATACAGTCTAGACGTGCGTTTTCGCTGGCACTTCGCTGACTCTTACGCTATGTTCTCCCCGCCCAGTATTCGGGTTGAGATTGAGTTTGATTAAGTTTTGCCAGCCAGTTGCTTCGTTCAAGTAATCCTCTGCCTCTCATTGTTATGGGTATGATAAAAGACTTCTACGCTGCTACAGGGTCCGAAAAGTGCCCTCGCAGCAAGCCCCCCTTGTAAAGGGGACTTTACAGAATCATGTAAAGAGTTGCAGTTTTGCAAATTGTCAGAAGTTATCAGTCCCTGCACAGCGACTTAACTATAGACATAATAAAACCCTTGTCACTCAGTCGGAATGCCCAGCGCGCCATTCCCGGGGTATCGAAGTGGGTTCTGGGGATAATAGAAAAAGGCTACAGCCTTCGATTTGCCAAAATAAGACCCTTCAGCGATATTATATGCACTTCGGTCAAGAGCCCCAAAAGCAAGAGTGCTTCGAGCCGAAGTGAAATCGCTGCTGTCGAGAGGGGCGATTCAGATCGTTCCCCCCTTAGACAAAGAAAAGGGCATTACAGCAGATTTTTTCTAATCCCCAAGCGAGACGATGGGCTCAGGCC
>JAUCMT010000051.1:4941615-4952082 GCA_032357475.1 Enteromius thamalakanensis
CGTTCTCCCGGCTCGCTTCCCGGACAGCTCGCCAAACTTGCTTAAATTATTAGCACTAATCTATTCACTATCACCCCCTGCATTAATGAGAAAGCGCGAACTCTTGAAATACTTTGGTCATACTTTTTTTTTTTTTTAAGTCCCATTCTGGCTATTAATAACTATGAATTATGTTGGTTCTGATTTGCTGCTTAGGTATATAAATACATCAATAAATGGCATTTTTATTAATAATAGGTATTGTTACCAGTATTTATTAAAATGACAAAAAAAAGTTACAAAAGAATTATGTTTTAATTAAGACATTTCTTGACAATAATTCTAAGGTATTTGTAAAGTTCTGAAGTGCAATTAATATTAATAATAATATGTAACTGTTTGTATAAGTGCTCTTATATGTGCCGAACGCTGCTGAAAATTAGGTCATAAATTATAAAATCAAAAGCAAGTTCCATTAGAATGGTTTCATAAAATTGTCAAAAAAGTCAAGTCACACACAAAATTGTCACTAAATATTCTTTAACTTTTTTCTTAAGAAGAAATTTTATTCTTAATAATCTTTCATAAATAAATGCTAAAAAATGGAACCTAAAAATGTGAAACATTAGGTTAATATTAAAATATGAATATTTACTTTTACCCAGATTAAAAAGATTTGTGCTCGTTGTTTTATACCTCTGATGTTAATTCCATCTTCTTAAAGAGTCTGCACAAACAGTAGACACATTAGGGCTTTTATAGTCTCTCCATGTCTAATCTCAGTCCAGGTGGCTTAAATATCCTGACATGTGTACGCTGTACCTTAATATACCAGAATATGTTTATTCTGAATGACGCGTGGTGGGGGGTGTATAAATTGAGACAGATTAACAGTAATTGGCAATTTTACAGAAGGCAAAATAATGAAAATAAATGGCAGAGTGTACACTCATTCACTCGGACGCTTCCAGCATTCCTAACTCAGCGTGTCATGCGGTCGTATCTGTCCAGCTAATAAATTTACCCCAAACAGCGAGACGCCGACAGCAGGTTTCCCATTGCAAAGCTCTTACCGCACATTAACTTATAAGTATCCGACACATGGAAATTGGCTTTTACATTTTCTGCCCCTCTGCTCCTTTGGAACCTATCCCAGACAGATGTGTCTCTTTGAAAGATTACACTGAACTGCAACCAAAAAAATAAGAAGTCAAATAAAAAATCACCTCCATTAGAGTCAGTCGAGATGTTAGAGAGATATTAACAGGTTAGCAAGGGCCAGGGCGCTTCTAGATCATTTTAACTGTCACTGCCAAGACTTTTTTCCAGGTACAAATTTATTTTGGGATATATGGTGCCAAAACATTGCAGGTGTTGTTGTGAAAATACCATCTGGTTCATTAATTTAAAGTATTCCAGAAAATTGCGGACCCCCCTAGGAATGATATACGAGCTGAATGTATTCCTCAAGCAGACTTAGCATTTTAAATACCACTCTGCAAAGAAAGGAAACTTTTGGATAGCTTAAGTGTTCACAGCATGTGTAAATTGATTAGAGACGAAAGTGTAAAAAACCAACCGCTGAGGAATTCCTGGGGGTTATGATGATGAAATAGGCTGACAGACTGTTGCCTATGCTTGAGAGTGTAACCGCCTTTCAATACCGACACCTGGAAGTGACCCGTGGGGTAACAGGTCAGTCCTGTCTTGGCACTATTTGACACGTTCACCCCGAGGGGGCAGAGAGGCAGTAGTCTCCCACACTCTCTGGTTAACCTCCTGTCAGTCTGGGGTGGCGAGTAAGACCTATTTGAACCCCAATAAAGAAGGCTACTCGCATATGCCTTGCCAAAAAAATCCATCCTTGCCAGTTCAGTCATTTTAAATGCATAAAACTTAGCCTGACAGCTATTTATATGGGAATTCAGATTTGTGGCTATTTGTTTCATTTAATTTCAAGACATAAAATAAGAACATAAAGCATTGCGATACAAAAGAAACAACTGTGCATACTGAATAAAAAAATTGTAATCTGTTCACAATACCTTTGCATTCCCTCATGAAACTTTGTATGCTTGCAAAACTTTTGCAATGGAATTAATATGAGGTGGGAGAAAAAACTAGATTTTAATGCTTTTGCTAGCAAATGAAAAACTTCTCAGAGGAACAAAATAATTTTTATGGGAAAATGCAAAAGGTTTTGCAAGCAAATGCAATATTTTAGCAAGAGAACAAAAGTTTTAGGAGCAAATGCAAAATCATTGAAATATAATTATTCTTATATTTTTTTTCCATTAGCATACACTGTTGAACACATTTATACTGTTAGAAAATATTCTGTTCTGTGTTAGATGCATGGACCAGATATTTTGTTTCCCATAGACAAAGGTTTCTACATGTTGTAATGAATACATATAAAACAACACGCATTAAAATATAACAATTTAGAATAAACACTGTATGCGGTAAATAATTATGTTCACCTGCTGTGAGTGAAATTTACTCCATTATGAGTTGATTTGGCACAGGAAAAACAAAGGGGGAATTGATACATATGCACTTTTAAGTGTTATAATGGGTAGCTGGCAGCCGTGCTGTTAAAGTCAACAAAATACTAATTCATTCACATACATTAGTTTTCACCCTTTTTCAGTTTACAGTTTACATCATAAATTAGTTTGTTGTTGATGGCAAAAATTCTGCAACAACTTAGTAAGTGATGTACTAGCATGTGTTTCCTCTGAAGACATCTGCGTGCATCTTTCAGGGATTTCTCACAGACCTCACTAATGAAACCTAATGAGTGTGGAGACCTGCTCGCTCAGAATGCTGTCAGGGATTGTACAGGTGTTGGCACACATGAGCAAAAATGCTTGTTACAGGTGTGCGTAAACCAAAAAACTTGGACCAAACTAACTTGTTTTACGATTGCAGACAAAAAGCTGAGTCTGCCATCTGCATAATGTGTTTATGTTGGTGAAGGCAATTTGAAAATGTGTCAGTCAAGGAGGTCACTGTTGAGGTCATCAGCTGCGTGACCAATGGAGTTCTCAACAGGGGCCACTGAGGTCAGTTCACTTAAGATCTGAAGATGAAATAACACTGGCAGAAGAAGTAGAGTTTTTTTTCTCGGGATTGCAGTTCAAAAATAACCATATATTCAGACTAAAAAACTAAGAGAGTAAGTAACATGCACATTACAGCAGGGTTTTTTTAGCAATTACTTCGTAAGGATGCATTAAATTGATCAAAAGTGACAGTAAAAAAATTTACGTTTTAAATAAATGCTCTTTGTGCTTTCTATTCATCCAAGAATCTTGAAATAAATGGTTTCCTCAAAAATATTTAACAACACATCTGATGATGATCATAAGAAATGCTTCTCAAGCACAGAATCAGTATATTAAAATGATTTCTGGATGATCACGTGACACTGAATGCCTGCTGAAAAGTCCAGCATGATCTCATGGCAATTCGTACATATTTTACGAGGCTAATTTGTACGAATTCGTATGACCTCACTCTTATAAATTCATATGGCTTTTGCCAAATCAATTACAATTTGACCGAATTACCTACACCTAACCCCGCCCCTAAACCTACCCATCACTGGGTTTTTTCTGTATCAAACATAAGAAACTTATTTAAAAAACGACCCCAAACGTGTAGATATTGATATTATTTGAATTTTATATTTATTTCATAGAGATTTTAAATTATAAATTAGTTTTATATTTTGGTATAACAGGTCTGAATAGTTGATAGTGAAGGGTTTAGAAATGTATGCTTTTGATGTGGAAATGTTGTGCATACTGTATACTGCAGAAATAGTATGTACACTATTCCAAATATAGTCACACTGTTACCTAGTGAGTTCGCCTATAAGGTGTATTGGACAAGTAGTCAACTGGGTCACCAAATACATATGACTGAAATCACAAAGAGGAAAAAAAGCAATGGAAAATATTCAGTGCAAGACTTGCCAAATGAAGACAGTGTTTGCCAAACAAGAAGTCAAGATTAATCCGAAGGTAACTTCTCTGATTTCACTCTTTGTTGATTTCAGCTGTGATCTTCATGACATTACTCATCGGTGAACTTCTCTGTGAGTTCACACATGAAGCCATAGGTCTACGAATGCTCATATTTCGCCCTCCATCATAATGCAGAATAAATGCATGTGCACATAGCACAAACAAAGCAGCAGTGATTGCAATTCTACATCATTTGAAGGCAGGCCTAGGGATAGCACTTGCACATTCCAGCCAAATAAATGCAGACGTTTGTGAAATGCAAAATTGGGGATATTTTTGTCACTTGGGGATGCCAATAAACAATGAAGACATTGTAATGAGCTATATAAAAAACATCTATCAGCGCAGATAGGAGCAAGCAATAGAGGGACGGTTATTGAATGTTCATGGGTGCTGCTTCCCCTCAGAGTGATGGATCTCGCGCCAGCGCTCCAGGGCTCACGCGACCCCAACGCCAGATTAAATCTGACACTCATGACCGCAACTGTCAGGGCCACAAAACGAATGGAAAACCAAGAGCGACAGACTAATTAGGTCTTTCCTGAGAGGTGGTTTATTTTCATATTTACTCCAGAGCGGTGAAGGCCAAATCCCCGCTCACCCCCTAGAACTACCGTGCCACACAAACAGATCATAATTACAAAGAAAATAGGCCTGATTGCTTTTTGATTGGTTTAATAGGCATATTGAAACATACTTCATTTGCCGGCACATGCAGGGGGTGAGAAAAAGCACAGGTTGTTGGCCTCTATTAGTGCAGAAGACCCACATTAATGGCTTTTAATGAATATTGTTTGTATTAATCTTGTCTTGTGGTGAAACAGATTGAAGGCGCTAGGCTGGGATTCCATTATTAGTCACAAACAGAGAATGAATCGTGGATCAAGAGCTGCAAAGAATGCTGTAAATTACTAGCCATATTTGCTGATTTATGGGACTGTCCTCCCAGTTTTATGGGTTTGTCAAGAAGATGGAGGGGGTGAGCTACTGACTCGAGATCTTAAAATGGCTGCTAACTGTACTAAACTATGTGTATAAAAGATATTATAAAACATTTGACTGATAATTAAGGGTTTAAGTTAAAGGGTTAAATTAAACCTTTAAATGAAGAACATTTTAGAAATAATTCATTCTGGTAAGAAAACTACAGGCTAAGTTTATCGTCGTAAAGATGCTAATGCTAACACATGTCTGTTTTAAATAGGATTGCGTACGTTTAAGGTTTCACATTTATGAATGTCTTTCTCTTTGCAACTTGACCAAACAATGATATGGACAGCAAAAAATATGTCTTTCAACATTTTTTATCACATTTAGTAGCCTGTATCAATTGTGTTCACTGGGATGTACATTACCATTTTAGTGGCGCTGACATTTACGTTTTCATGCCATAATTTAGCTACTATTTTGTTTTTATCATCCATGTGTGGAGAATGTAAACCTCTCTTGGTTGAATATTGCACCCTCTGCTGGTTTAATAATGCAATAAACTTGGCTTGGATATTCTGCCACACGGAGTGCTTAGCATGCTGCCCTCAGAGTAAATAAATGAGCATTAATTGGACATTAGCTATTTTTCGCTTGGAAGCCTATAGGAATTGTCCACTAAAGAGCATTTGGAGTTTATTTCAATGAACGCAGCCTGAGATTTGATTTAGAGCTTGATAGCAAATAAAGGTTAAGCACAAACACTTTCCCGCTTGACCTGTCTTGTACATAAAATGTACTACAGTTCGCTTTTGCTATTATCGCTTGTAGACATATGGTGCTATCGCTACGTTTTTATGGCATGCGTTTATGTAATAAGGTTAAGCAATGAACTTATAATGATTTTCATAAAACATAATTAGGGTTTTCCTTGTTTAATAGTATGCTATTAAACAAGGGTGTTAATGACATATTCTGTGGGATAAAGGGAGGGGGGTCCCAGGGGTGATGAGATCCATGTTTCCATCTCACTTGCTCTATCGAAATAATAATTTTGCCTTTTTTCTGCGGCAGGATTTATGCTTGATCTTCCCTTAAGTGTAATTATAGACTATGCTTTAGCTTTGCCTTCTGTGATATCCAGACCAATAAAATTACACTTCATTCAGTCCATTTTTCATTCCACTGCCACTGTGCTGTTCTCTAAATTTAATCTTAGGTCTGGTGAAGTTGAGTTTCCCATGCCAACCACAATACAGCGGTCCCAGATAGAGCCACGGTTGCTTGATTATAGCATTGCCATTGACCTCAACCATGTACGAAAATCGCTGCAAGTATTCCCGATGCGCCTGCGTGTTTTGATAAGATTTAGATGTTAAGCAGAATGACAGCAGCGCTCCAGAGGAACGACTCTAGAGATCCAGACTATAAGGCTTAGCGAGTGTTACTGAAGATGTCATTTCAGGCCCCATTTCCCAAATACTAGATTTCATAGTTGGATGAGATACTATTGATAGATGAACAAGATTTCATGCCAGACATCAGATTTGAGCATAACGTCATTAGATTATTATTTTTGGGGCTGCTGGGAGACAGAAGCAGTAGCGGTCACTGAGATTGTAATAGCATGAATATATGCTCTTAAATGGATTTTGCTTTGGCTCAAATATGAACTTTTATTCAGAAAGCAGACCCAGCTTTGCTAACAGTCTAATATTATAATGTTATGTTATTATACAGCTGTCTGGAATACTCTATTCTGATTGGTCAGTTGCGTCATTCAGCAGTCAGATATTTATATTGGCAGACTGCTTATTCAGTTCAATAAACTTGTGCAACTTTTATGTTTCTCACGCAAACCAGTTACTGATTGAACCAAAAACAACTTGAGATTACAGGCAATAATGGACTGTTTTGTTTTTTTTTTAGCTGAAGTTTTAGTATACAGGTTAGAATAAAATATTAAAGTAATTTTAATTCAAGTAAATATTTTGTGTCCACATATTTAAGCTTTGATCTATTTTTATTTTGCCGTTAGGACCTACTGTCTATTTATTATTTTATATTATTACATATTTTTGTGTATAATATAATAGGTAGGTTTTTTTTGCTTAAAATGTTCCCTCATGCATCTAGCCCATTTTCGCCACATGCTTCGGTAAATCATAAGTATTTATGAAATGAAAAGCTGAATGGGAAATAAAAATGAGTTAATTTACCTTATCGCTTAATATACTTACTTTTGTTTTATCTGGTCAACTTTTTCTTATAACTATGATTATAATTTCAATTTTATGTAGCCTAATGAATGTAATAATTATGATACAAATATCTCAAGTCATGGACTTGCCATATTTATTAGATAGAAGTTATGACCTACAAATTTAATTTTGAGTCAGTCTGATTTACGAAAGTAAAACGATTTACTGATGATCATGACAGATGTTTGTATGCCATGTTACTATGAGATAAAAAGTCTAACATTTGAGCTGTGACTAGATGAAATAATAGGAGATACATTTATAGAGTACATTTTTTCCCATAATTATGACTTTTTATCTTTTTATTGTGACTTGGCATCTTATTTTTTAAATAATCTCAGAATTCAGATTTACAAAGGCATGTCTTTTTTCTTACTGTACGTGTCAGAAACGGGCTTCCTTGAGTTTTATTTCTCCTGCCAAAAGCTCAACAATCTACGCTTGATCGCATTCCCTCCTACCACTGTTTGTTTAAAAATGTATTATTGATATTAATAATTTCTTCTCAGCATAGCACTGGATCCTTTTAGAAAGCTGGCCCCCAAAACACTTTCAGCAGCATTATCATGTTCCTCTCGCAGGGGTCTGTAACCCGGCTTCCTACAGGGGGATTAACCCAAAACATGTTTTGTGTGATGGCACCGAGCGGATCTGGCTGTGGGATTTCAATAAGGCACTATTTCACTCTTGGCCAGAAAGATAATAGCCCGTATGGTGATGAATCAAGTAACGCTTCCTTTTTGCCACAGCCGATCTGAAAACTCCAGGTACAGAATAGAAAAGCGTGAAATAGAATAATAACACTGTCTGAAATGCGTTTTGTTTGACACAGCTGCTGCCTCAAAGACCAATTTAGAGTTAAGACTTATATTGTGCTTATAAACAACCCAGCAGAAGCTAGTAAAGAGGAAAATGAACGAAATGTGATCCGTGAACGTCTGGTACACTCGAGGGTGCTGACGTCTCAGGACACATGTAGATGCAGATAGAACTGGTTTCTTTTTACCACATATTTTTAACAATGAAACTCAATGCGCAGTTAAGAGTCATTGATGGGAGATTTTCACTGAATTGAAGGTTGTGTACATTCACGGTTGGTTGAGAGCTACTCGGAGAATCGATCTAAATTGGACTCCTGAGCTCCGGAGCGGGAGGGTTTATGAGTGGCCCTTAAACATCACAGTCATGTGAGGACTAGCCTTCTAGTGGTTCTTAACAGGATTCAGAAAAGTTTTGGGTTTTACAATCCACTATGATTAAGCTTTTAAAGGTGACTTTCAGTATTCAGTGACTCTTTGTGCTATTTTTCTAGCTGAAATGCCAAGTATATCACTGCAGTTTCCAAAAGACACCAGAGGCAATAAAACTCAGACACTTTTAAAATTCCTAAACTAATTTACAGAGTTTTGACCAATACAGCATAATATTCGCACAACTACTTGAAGAATATCATGCTATGACTTTTTAAACAATATTAATATGCTGGAAAATTTGAAAACGGAACGTTAGCATTACACGGTTGCGTCAACAAATGTGTTTTTATATCAGTTTTGCATTTGTTTAACACTATTGGGTAGGTTTAGGGTTGTATTTGGTGTAGGGCATATTTCCAACATGATAGAGCAATACCTTTTAGCAACAGCCCACGGATATTTAAATTCCGAACTGCCGCAGTACATACCTATATCAATGTAATAAAAATGTGCCAGGGTTTCATGTATTGAACCTGTGTTTTAGTGCTGCTTAGTGAGCATTCCTATTTGAAACTGTGGTGAAACATGCAGTAAGGCATGTAAAAACAGTGTTGCACAATAAGTGCACAGAGGTACATATTTTTATAAGACTGGGTTGGTGCCATGAATATGACATGTAACATCTCGCGTCTTGTTAACTAAAAATGATTCACATGGCACTGCTGTAAATGAACTTTTTCCACTATTTTCTATGAGTTCAGAATATTTCTGCCTGCCTTGCTGCCCACAAACAGCTCCAAATTATGTCCAATTAGACACTTATGAGTCCAGCAACCTTTGTCTAAACACAGTAGAGTACAAAGAATAGAAAACAGTGTTGGTGTCGTTATCAGTGATACATACTTTGTACATGAATCACTGCGGTTTGGCACATCCAATGTTGTTCTCTGACAGAATCTTATCTATGTGAAGTTTTTATCTGTCATTCCTTAGTCATTACGTTGTGCACAGTTGCTTAGACCTGTTACTTTGTTCGGAGTGTGATGTTATCTATTTAATTGCAGCACGTTCTTTGACATATTTAGCGGTAGGTATTTAATTAGCGAATGGGTGTTAGAAGAACTATGTGAAGTTTGAGAAGTTAACGTATGTATGAGGGTGAAGGGGAAGGCCAAGAAAGCTTTGAGGCTGTTTGATCCAGTTTTGTGTTTTTTTTTCTAATTCGCATTGATGCCTGAGCTCAAACGGACCTGAACAATATGCTAGCAAACACTAAAAATTCCTTTTTCTAATGTCTCCTTTTAATACTGAAAGCAGTCTTTGTTGTACTGAAGGAACGAAACTGCTGACTATTGTAGAAAAATATGCATTGTTCCAAGAATGTTTAAGTAAGTATGTATTTTTTCTTTCGTTTGTTTTTTGTTATGACCAAAATGCAAGTTAAATCTGGAGATCTGCAGATGATGGTAATATAACATAAACATCATCTCTTTTGAAACCATAACATTTAGTCCATGTAGCTCATCTTTCATTAACATCTGCTGTTATGTCTGCCAGCTCAGGAGATCAGAGGCCTGAAACAACAGCTATATATAATAGTGTTAGTTTGTAAAAACAAAATCAGCCTACTCATAAATCCTATCAGTTCTCTTCTAAACACTGGGCAAGCTGCAGGATCATACTTGATGCAAACCCAATCAGGAGAAAAACGTGACCATGCATATGTTTTTGCTGTGCATTTTGTTGCCCTAGGAACATTTCTGGAGTTTCCGTTGTCAAGTGAGTTTTAGTTTCGACAATACAGATACATTAATTTCTAGGGTTGGGTACCGAAACCCGGTACCATTATAGCACCGCTACCTAAGTAACCGGTATGTACTGAACCAGGCTTGGACTGGCCATAGGGCATACCGGGCAATGGGCCGATGCACATTTTTGGGCTGGTGCTGTCAGTCATAATTTAATATTTTATACAATGGTAGAGTATCTGAGACACGAATCGCAGCCCATTGGTTGACTGTCTTAAAGGACATTGAGCTAGTCCAATGAAATCTCAGGCCACGCCCTGCCTCC
>JAUCMT010000051.1:4955024-4968568 GCA_032357475.1 Enteromius thamalakanensis
GCAGTTCCAATTCCAATTCCATTCCAGGAAGTGAATTGGAATTTACCATTCATTCTCAATTCAATTCATGAATGGCCTCAACCCTGATGTCCAGTATATAAGATTAGAAGTGAATGAAATAATGAATATTTGAATGAATAAATAATAATAATAATAATAATAATTATAAAATGCAACTTTTACATAACTAAACTAAAACCATAACCAAACTAAAAACATATTACATTGTACAGGTGGTTGAATTGTTTATTTTACAAAATAAAAGTAATAATACTAATACTGCTAATAATATTTTTGTAAAGGGAAATAAAGCTAAAATAAATTTTATATACATACATTAATGTCTTAAAATGTATTACAAATGCATTACAATTAAAAAACTTTTGTACTTTTTGTTTAGAGTTTTAATTTTTTTTAGAATTTCCACCTAATATTTATATTTAATTGTATTTCAGTTAACGCTTTTTTGTTTTATTATTATTCTTTTTTCAAAGTTTAAGTTCTTTCCATCTAATTTATTTTCTTTTAGCTTTATTTATTAAGTTAACATTTAATTTTTACAATAATGGATCCTGCTGCAAATACGCCAATTCAATACCACCATTCAGAACGTCTGCCCCTTTCGATATTCCCTTCAGTTTGAACTTGGAGGAAACCCAAGAGTCTGAGAGCTCTGTCCCTGTCCTTGCTGTTCTTGTGTCCATTGAGAACATACGCGAGGACTCTCTGGCGTGATTCACGAGGTGCGTCCTTGCCTTCCTCATCTGGTATTCACTACCTATGATACCTCTCTGATCCAGTTCGCACCTGCTGTCCTCCACAGCAACAGCTCAGTTCTTTATCGCGATGGGAGGGGAGAGTCCACGAGAAGAGGAGAAGAAAGGCGCGCAGATAAAGACGTGGAAGAGACAGAGGTTGTAAATCAAGGCTTCGTCCCTCACGACCTTGTCTGTGCACGCACCTGTTGTTGAGTGCGTTGTCACACCTTTCATAGTGGTGGTGAGGAGAAAGAGGAAAAAATACTCCTGGAAAAAATAAGAGCCGATATGCCAGAGGTGGCAGCAAGAAGATTGAATTGCTAGTAGAGAGATCTGGACAGTGATAAAAGGAAAAGGAGTCGGACTGTTATAAAGCGAGAGGGAGAGAGAGAGAGAAAGACAGATGGAAGTGACAGGTTAGACAGTGAGGTCATTACTGTAGCCGTCAGATTGTCTGACTGCACACGTGTGGGTTTGTGTGCGCATGTTGCGATTGCTGATCATGCCCAAGAACAACATGTTTTGCTCTCTTTGACAGCGTATCGTACCCTTTTGTGTGCTCTTGATCATTCTGCCCTGTGCTCGCCGCTGAACTCATTCAATAAGACCCAATTGAAGTCCTTTCTCTGTCTCTCATTCTTTGATAGATGGGTCACTCACGTATAACAAACATGTCCAATAAAAGACTGAAGTCACACAGGCTTCGTTCACACTGTGAGCAAATCCGATTTGGGCTTTTTATCTGATCTTTAGGACTGCCTGTCCGCTCTGTCACTTTGCAAGTGATGAAATCTGATGGTTTGTTTGTTGAGACAGCATAGTCAATATCCGGTGTATCTATACGTCGTTTGTTCAGACAGTATAGTCAATATTTGGGGTCTATACATTGGTTGCCGTGAAGTTGATACAGGCATCGCAATGTCAAGAAACTTTAATAGCTTCCTGACAGCTTCTCTCAAATGCTATCATGATATGTTCAACACACACACACACACACAAACACACACATATACAGTGGCCTCAAATAATATTGGTAAATCTGAGCAAAGGTGGTGAAAATAAATATGCATGTTTATCCTTTTATTATTTAATTCTAATATATATATATAGTATCTGTCTATTAACACACACACACACACACACACACACACACACATTCAGCTATATATTAAAAAGTTTGGACTATTTATTGTGATCACTTTTTTATTGTTTTTTTAAGCATAAAATAAAAAAATAAGATTATAGAAAAATGACACTAGAAAATATATTATAATAAATATTATAATAATTTCCCAAAGGATCATGAGACACTAAAAAGACCGGTTTTCCATCACAGGAATACATTGCATTTTATTTTAAAATATATTTGTTAAATATAAAATATGTTATTTTAAACGGCAATAATATTTCGCAATAATAATATATTTTAATTATGTATTGATTACATAAATGCAGCTTTGATAAAAAGATATTTCATATGTGATAAATAAATAAATAGAAAAATAATACTAATAATATGCATTCTTAGTGACCCAAAACCTTTTAGTGGTGGTACATATAAAGTACAATAGAGCTTTAGTAATTTATGCCATTTTTCATATAACTTTTTGGTACAACTTTTATACAACAACGACAAAACGTTTCAATTAGTCACTGCACATCTTCCTGTTCCAATAAATACATCGAAATCATGTTTGCTTAAAGAGTGCTGCTTAACCATATTCTGTAAAGTGCAGTATTTAGTGGTACTTCAATAAGCATTTATAGAAACCCTGAAGGCAGCAAAAGTGATAGGAAGTGATGAATATCACCAAAAAGTGTTTTAAATAGTTTAAAATTTGCATCAAAAGGCATTCTGGTTTGTGCGCAATGAACAGATTGAGCCCCAAAAAATGACTGAATAATTGTTGACCTCCATGAAAGTCATTGTACGTTTGACACGCTGTCATAGACCCGTCTTTTATTTTCTTTGTTAGTCACAAGTACAATTCTGAAAAGCCTCCAGTGAATGTTCTAGCTAATCAATGCAAATAGCTTTCTTCCCTTTGTTAAGAAATAAGCAGGCTTGATGTCTCAAACAGATCGATGCCAATATGTCAATCATTTTGCTTCTGTGTTTCTCTTAATTAGCATATTTGATTCAGACAGACCTTCTGACAGCCTGGCAGAGGCACAGACCTATATAACACTGCCAAGAGGCTTTCTAATACAACAGCTGAGAGTAGCAGTGTGGAAAGAGAGGACAAAAAGCTTACGAATTGGATGAACTAGACTCTTCTATATAAGCGAGAATGGTGGCACAAATAGTGGTAAAAGAAAAACAGGCAAAAAGTCACTTACTTGCCTCCCAAACTCCACCTAAGTTAAGTGGAGAGTAAAATGGTACTGCTAAAAAAAAAAAAAAGAGAGCAAAACTCTGGCTATTCAAATCTTTGAAGAGAACGGAGCGTATCGATTGCTCAGTAAAGAAGAGAGAGGTTTTATGATTTTATCTTACATTCTTGGCTTCTCCTTCGGCAGAGCTACCTATCAGTGCATTACTAGCTTTCACTGCAGTTTTAACAAGCAAAGTTGAGAAACAAGAATATGGCCTGGTCTGCCTTTAACTCCACAGGAGCCTTGACATATTTCATTAATCTTTGTGTGCTTCTGATTATCTCCCCAAAGGAAAATACAGTATGGGTGCCTTGTATTTCCCCACATCTACATTATATCACTTACATTATTTGAACAATGTGCTGCTGTAAAAAAGTTGGAATAATTAAACATTTTGTGTCTCTTTGGCTCACATAGCAATAAACCCTGCCCTGGAACATGCAACGAAGGGGGTAAGACCATGCTGTGCTGCTTCGGAGAAGAGGAAGAGAAAACTAGGTGTGCACATAAAGTCTATTCATATACAAATCGCGATTCTTCCTTCTAAAGATTCTAATTGATTCACAGATTTGACTCTTTCTCTCGTTGAGATCGTCAGCTCAGTGAATACACGTATACATGGACACATGAGTGTTTGCTGTATTGTGTTAAAGCTTTGATCAAAATAAAACTGTACAGCCGTGGCCAAAAGTTTTGAGAATGACATAAATATTAGTTTTCACAAAGTTTGCTGCTAAACTGCTTATAGATCTTTGTTTCAGTTGTTTCTGTGATTTAATGAAATATAATTGAAGTATAATTAAATACTGAAGTAGCCATGAATAAAGAATGGTATCGAAACACCCTTCAACAGCAACAATCCAAAAACAGTTGCAATGCATTTTCCCGCACTATGGAGCACCATGCCATAAGGCAAAAGTGATAACTAAGTTGCTTGAGGACCAAAACGTTGAAATTATGGGTCCATGGCCAGCAAACTCCCCAGATCCTAATCCCATTGAGAACCTGTGGTCAATCTTTAAGAGGTGGGTGGATAAACAAAAACCCACTAATTCTGACGAACTCCAAGAAGTGATTATGAAATAATGTGTTGCTATCAGTCAGGATTTGGCCCAGAAGTTGATTGAGAGCATGCCCTGTCGAATTGCAGAGGTCCTGAAAAAGAAGGACCAACACTGCAAATACTGACTCTTTGCATAAATGTCATGTAATTGTCGATAAAAGCCTTTGAAACGTATGAAGTGCTTGTAATTATATTTCAGTACATCACAGAAACAACTGAAACAAAGATCTAAAAGCAGTTTAGCAGCAAACTTTGTAAAAACTAATATTTGTGTCGTTCTCAAAACTTTTGGCCACGGCTGTATATATGCACAATAAGCATAAAATGATGTTATATATATCTTCTCCTCTGTATCATGCTGTGGATGCTGCCATTTTACATCTCGGTTGTCCACTAAGAATTGGGACTTTTTTTTTAAATTTACATATAGATTCATTCAATGGCTTGTCATGTAAACGGGTGCATTATTGCTGTCATGTGTAATTGTAGCTCTGTGCAGTTTAATTTCACCTTTTGTATCATTAGCCGTTTCAAAATATCTAATCATGCCACATTCTCTGTATTTTACAGATGTTCACATGTACTTATGTTGAGCGGTAATAAATTTCACACTCAAAGCTTTATTGCCTAAAGGGTCTCTTAAGAATTCTGATGTAACGTAAGACTAAAAACGCTTATTTGGGATTTTATTACAGCCCCCCTGCTCGCACCCCACCCCCCGTACATGCGCGTGTGAATGAGTGTAATTTATGATGGCCAGGGTTTAAAAACATTCCTCACTGTAAATGAACGGCTGCATTTCAGCGTGGTAATAATGGACCATCAGCATATCATTTATCGGAATATGAAATATGCAACAAGTTTGCATTTGTTTTGCTACCATTTATCACCAATGACACATTGCAGCGCTCGGAGCCCTTGAATATATTAACAAAGCAAAATGTTGGGAATAATGGCAATGCGTTTTTAATGCTTGACTCCTCAGGCAAACTCAGTATTCAGTGCGCACTGATGAATTAGGAGAAACGAGATGATAAAGCAGAATTGTTACAATTCAGCTGGCAACAGATTCGGTTTGATATGCACGTTTGATAGAGAATCATTTTACCAAGCACATAAAAACAAATGAGGCTATTAAGTTTCTCTTTATTAGTTTCCTCCAAATGCTGAATTTTAAAGCTGCATAAAATATTGGCAGATTACACAACAGGTCAAAGCGCTTTTTTTTTTCTTTTTTCTGTTTGAGCTTCAAACGTCTGCTTCTAGAAGCCTCTTATGAAAATCAAATCAACATTCATCAAAGTTTTCCTTGCAGTTCAGAACCATTGACTCTTAAATGCCTCTAATCAAGCTTATAAACGCTGCCGTTTTGACTGCCTCATTAGACAACCTGACCTCTGTGATGTCAGACGCCCGCTTCAGGACAGAAAGAACTCATCAGGGTTTATTTATTTCATCATTTAGGAAGCGGATGCTTTTCCAGCCCCCTCTTTGCATAATTTGCTGGTAACGTTATTAGCTCACATTATGTGCATAATCATTTTCTGTTGGTCCACTGAGGCATCTGGCATGGCCGTGACATTCAGAGGGGTTTGCTTGTGGGCTAATTTGTTTGATTATGCGTAACATGTACAAGTATTAGACGTAGATCACACTTATTTCAGATACAGACGAAAGGTATCATTTAAACAGAGGGTCTTAGGTGTTTTGTTACATGGAGGCGATGTTAGTTTGATAACCTGCTGTGCTAAAGGCTGAGTCACAGTTATTTTGACTTTGCTTGTATAGTAATATAAGTCCACCATGAAGTAATAGAAACACAAAAATGACAATTTCCTGCAAATGTACTCACCCTCTGGCCATCCGAGATGTAAATGAGAAATTTAACATTACATCACTTGCTCACCGATGGATCCTCTGCAGGGAAGAAGTGGCCGTCAGCATGAGAGTTCAAGTACCATTTCTAAAATTAACATCTTGTGAAGCAAAAACTTGGTTAAGAAACAAATCCATTATTAAAACTTTTAGAAACTCAAACCATTGCTCCTGGCTAAAATATGATTAATTGCTTTCTCCAGTGAAAAAGTCACTTCATCTGAGCCAAGAGAGAAAAATGCACAGATTAAACAAGTCAAAAACCGTTCTAAACAAATGTCGTTTTAGAGTGAACCACTCTTTTAAAGAAATCCTATGTTCACTAAAATGAACAGCGGAGCAATATGGGGCAAATTTGTACTGTATGTTGCAAGTGCTTGCTTCAAACATGATTTCAGTATGAAGAAAATTGCTTAAACTTACCTGTGTAAAGTTACATCAGGTTTTACAACTTTGTTGACATGATAATGCAACACCTAAAAGCCCTAAAGTAACAAGAAAATAGGTGAAACGTCTCCAGTTCTTGTCAGAACCTGTGCAATTTAAGTGGTAATGGGATTTTTTAAAAGTAAAATTATATTATACAGTTTTATTAATTATAAGTTTAACATAAAAAAATATGCTCCATTCAGTTCTGAAGTGTGGCCTCTCATAACCTCAATTAAAACTAGGTAAGAGGAAATGGTTTTGTGGTAATAAACATTATCCCTCAAATTCAGTTGAGTTTATCTTGCATTGAAGCTGGAATATTCCTTTTAAGGCTTTATTTATTCAAGACTTCTCTTGTTATATTTCAGAAAAATAGCCTTCAGTGATGCAACAGAGCCCCAATGTCTCATTGATGTAGGTGGTACTTTCAGCCTTACGCTTTTGTTCAAAGGTAAATGTCATGAGACAAGACAACATGCAGGGGAAAATTGTTTTTTTAATAACATGCCCAGATGAAAGCAGAAATCACGCCAATGCATGAAAAAAATATTTGCACATGCAATATGCATGAAATGCCAAGACCTTCATTTATGATGTCATACATACTGTATCTGGACACGCATCATTCCCGATGCTCTGTTTCCTTGTAAAGTCTGATGGTCCACGGGCCTAGCAAACATAGCTTTACCGCTAAATTAGCTTTTTATATAGACGACGTCATCCAGAAATGAAAGATGATAATTTTCAGCAGGCAGCAGTGGTACGATAGCTGTGGTCCATGTGTACTCCCACACTGAACTTCAATACAGCACACCACAAGAATTCATTTGATCTGCTGCTCCTCGGAGGGAGTCTGAGCACAGCTTTCTGAGCTGGTAGGGGATTTTGGGTTGAGTCATGGCCAGGATTGTTAAGTTAGTTTAGTAATTTGGTTTAAAATAAACACAATCTCTTTATCCCATGCGCCACTGTACTAATGATACCACAAATCACTGATGCAAGAATTGAATCGCGTGAGCTAAGGTCATTTTTAATATATATATACTTGCTGAGTTGTAAAACTATATATATTTTATTTTATTGATCAAATTGACTGGGTGGCACTAGCATTTGGGATTTTATACCAAAATCTTCGCAAAAAAATAATAATAATAAAGGGTAGCTCTGACGTAATCTGTTCACACATATGTTTTTTTTCTTATATAATCCAGTACCAGGCAACTGTGTGGTTAGCTGCCGCGTTTTATATATATATTGGCCTATAATAAAACCTGCAGTTAAGTTAGACTACCATGCAATTATTGAGGCTAGCTCGACCAGACGACCACACAGCCTGTTGAGACCGTTTTACTTCATAGATGTAGTTGCTTTTGTAACCGCTAGGTGGAGACAGCAACCCATGATAGATCTTTTAAAGCTAGAAATTAAATTCAACATTTGTACTGGATTCCCATAAGGTTAATTAAAAAAATTGACACTTTATTTTAAGGAGCCTTTTTTAAAGTGTAATTATACATTGAAGTATTTAGTAATATTAGTCTAATTAACAACATATATGGCTATAGGGTTTAGCTAAGGGTTAGCTGCTTTTAATTTAATTGTGCATTTAGGTAGCCTATGTGTTATTTAGTGTTAAGCACATTAGTACATGTATGTGTAAAAACAACACGAATGTTTTGATGAGTTTTGTAAATGTTATATCATCTTATCTAGTATAGAACTGCTGAATTGGATTTATGTTGCATAAGCAACATAAGCTTCTTTTAGTTTATTCAGAAAATAATGATATAATGCCTCTAAAAATTATATTTCTTTATTTGTCTGTTTGAGATTTTGTAGTGTGAGTATTTTTTTATTGCATCAATAGTTTTAATTTTAATATTAAATGTAAAATAAAAATATTTGAATGCTTAAATGAAGAATGATTTACATAACAAATACAAATTATTATATAAATGTGGCATAACAATAATAAAATAAATATATAATTATTATTATTATAAGGACTTATCAAAAAAATAACATGATATAGGCCTACCTTCAATTATTTTTTTTATTTTTTTTTGCAGTATTTCCGCTATTAACTAATAACCGCTAAAATGTAACACTCATCATAGCTCTAGATAAATACATTTTATATTAGGTATTTTTACACACTTTGTACTGAAAATAGAAGGTGTGCAGAAAACAGAAGCCATTGAAAATAAGCAGCCCTGTACTTTACATAAGCACCACAAGAGGGCGCCCATTATACATTAATCACTACTGTTTGTAAGTGCACCAGATCTGACAAGCTTCTTCAAGGCTCTCTAGATTAATTGTCTTAGGCCTCTTTGAACTTTTTTTTTCATAAAATAGCGACTGTGTAGCTCCTTCTCAACGTGCGCTCTGTAAAACAAAGCAAGTTGCATGCATAATAAATGTACCGCAGCCATTTCCGCAGAAGTCTTTTTAAGCACAATCTGCCTTTAAATTCTTGAAAATCTGCTAAAGTCGTTAAAAGCGAAATAAGTTCTGTTCCTAAGAACAAGTCTGCACAACTGCGCCTGCTTTTAAACTCCACACGACTTGCTTTGAAGGGGAATCAATTCAAAAATACCCCTGCAAAGCCAAATATGAAGTCTTTTGTTTGCTGAAAACTTAGTGGTTGTTTAAGCTGTGATAAAAGGTACCGGTGATTTCCAGACAAAAGATCAGGATCCTCTGCCCATATGGCCGCCCTGTGGGACTCTTTTGTGAAGTGATGGATATACTGGCGTTAAAGGCTGTCATCTCTAAAAGTTTTTTTCCCTTCAGCAGTCAGACCACCACACCTTCCCCCCACCTCCCTTTACTGCCACGAGATGGTCGTATCTCCAAAGTGTGCATTTGGTTTTGAACACAAATCCTCAAAACCCCTTGTCCTCTACATACCCCCACCGGTTCCAGACTTTGTATTAATGAAAGGGGGCATCTCGAATGTCCTGTGCAGGCGCAGCAGCTGCCACTGAGACCACGCCATTCTTTCAGAACTTCAACAAAGGGAGGGGAGTTTTTTCTCCCTCTTTTTCCTTTGACAGGAGGCTCTGTGCACTTTTGTGTTCTAACACACCCCTGATCCCCCCTCCTTTGAGTCTTTGGGTTTAGGAGCAGGAGAGGAGGCTGCAGCTTTTGTCTGGAAGCCTCTCTGCACCTCCTTCTTTTAATCATCTGATACGGCTCCACTGCAACCCTCAGGGCCCAAGCTGCGCCTGACAACAGAGCCATGGCACAGCTGGCCACTACAGACAAACTCCCTGACCCAAACCCCTTAAACCACAACCGGCCTAGTCCAGCACTATCAAGACTGGGTGGTAGGCCTCCAGCGATCCTCAAGAGCCGTAACAATGTCTGGCAGATAGAGCTGCATTTTGTCAACAGTTGCCAGGACAGATCAGCTCTGCACACCCTTGATCTGGCGCTGATATGATTCTGACACTTCTGTAATGAGACAATGGATTGTGCATGCATACAAACATGCTTTCTTATCACCACAAGTGTAGACAGAGACAGAAGTACAAAATATGCAATTAGTGAGCAATGCCTGTTAAAGGGCCAGTTCACCTAAACATGACAAGACTTATTCACTCTCATGTGGTTCCACGCATTTTCTTCCACAAAAGAATATTTTAGAGGATGTTTCAGTGAATTGGGCCATGTGCATAGCATACTTATACTTTGAGTGAACAGCATCTTCTTGCAGTTAGTATAAACAAGATGCAGTGCAATTGCTATTTATTGGTGCAAACATCTGCTATTTACACGTATATAATTTACACACTCATTGCAGTCATATTTACTGTTGTTTAGTGAGTCTTCACATGCAAAATCCAGTTATTTCAAAATTTAATTGAATTTGGAATTCCACGCGAGGATGAAAAATTACTCCATGCAGATTTTGCAACAGGTTCAAGTCACAAAAGTGACTTGTTTTGAAGGCATCTTTACACTATTGATCTTTTTTGCTTTTAAAACTGCACCAGTTTGACCACCTCTAGTGGAAATATTCACCAGCTGCTTTTTAGAATGGTTTTTAAGCGCTGAAAATGAAATGCTACAATTTGATATTCGCGTCATTTTGTGCTGTAAAAATCAAGTTTGGAGTTTGGGATGCCTGTTAAAGCAAAACGAGACTTATTGAGACTAAAGCTCCACATGTAGTTGAATGTTTGAGCAGGTGATGTGGAGGCCCTGGCGCTCGTGCAGGGGCTGTCAGCATTAGGCAGGAGGGCTGACCTTCTGACCCGGTTCATAAAGACAGCTGGCTCACATAATGAGTGATTACCATACACTGCGGACTGGAGCCTCTCTTCCTATAATCTGCAGGCCTGCTTTCCAGCCTGCCGGGGCAACACACCACCAGAATGCATTAGCCTGAATTAACTAGGGAAAGTTTGGAGCAATTAAGCTTTTTAATCATTTTAAAAAACATCTCTTATGCTCACCAAATGATAATTTATTCCTTTAATTGTAAAGCTGAATTTTCAGATTCAATTATCATTTTTATTATTAATGCTCAAAATAGTTTTTACTGCTGAATAGCTTTGTACAGAATCATTTTTTGATGAATAGAAAGTGCAACTGCACAGCATCTACTTAATTTCAAGCTTTAATTTGGGTACTGAGTAATATTAATTAATTACTTGTACTTACTATATGATTATGGTTTGATTAAGGGTTACTCGCATGTAATTATGCATAGTTTACTGTTATAATAGTAAGGGTTAGGGTTAAATGTAACCTTAAAATAAAGTGTTATTAAATATTTTGTGACATCATAAATGTCTTTACTGTGTCTTTTGGCTGTTGAATGTTAAGCAGCAAAACCATTAATAATATATGTTTCTTAAAAACCAAATCAGCATATTATGATTTCTGAGGGATCATGTGACACTGATAACTGGAGTAATGATGGCTGAAAATTCAGCTAAATTTACATTTTAAAACATTTATTTTAATATATACATGTTTTAATATTATTATCTTTCCAAAATCTTCAATGAAAAAAACTTAATTTATAAATATTGTAAAAAATCACTGAAATTATGATGCATAGTAAAAATGCGCTCTAGTGTTTTTACAAACGCATTCAACAGTGCAGCTCATCCAAAACCTTGTTGATTTTATTGACGTCACACTCAAAACATTCCTCTGTTTGCTTGTTCCTTCATCGTTTTGTATCACCCCAGGGCTGGATCTTGCTAAGGTGTTTGTTGACAAGAAATACCAATGGCAGTAGCCTGGGCAACAGGAGAGGCCTTCCCAATTCACGCTTCACCACCATCTGCTGCTGTTCCTGGGGTGTCTCTGCTTCGGGAGCAGGGGGCGAGGGCTGGCTGAAAGAGCCACTCCAAACTATACGATAGGACCGCAGGGAAAATGTAATATTATAATAAGCCAGTTAAAGCCCCTTACAGACCAAGACAGCTGGGGGGGTGTATGCACTGTTCCACACACATGGCATGCTCTTATATCAATCAGTGTCTGGACGTGACAGCAGACCTCGACTCTGAAACATGTGTAGGCCCTCCCTCGGCCCTCCAAAGTGGTCCAGCAGTAGAACACGTCCCCGCTGGAGGTCTTTGTGAGGGCCACTCTGTGCCAGAGGGGGGTGAGAGGCAGATATCCCTGGGGGACGGTTGTATAGCGACCGGCTTGTGCCAGGCACAGGGCCACCCCGTCCCTCTTTCTCTCCTCCCCCTGCGAGGCACCGCTCATTATGCAGCAGAGCAGATGGAAAGGTTTTGTGGCCTAGTCTCTGGGTAGGTTTTAGGTTTTAGGGCTTGGCTTTATTTGTATTCTGCAGGCGCTGGCTGTCTGAAAGAGCACAATGGAGCTCGCCTGCATGCTTGCTTATTGTTCTACAGGGGTTTATTTGATAGCTTCTTTAACGTTTTGGTAGTTTAAAACAAAGAGTGAGTCGCAGGGGTGATGCAAGTTCAGCTGCACTCGGTGGCAAGGTCATTAAATGTTTCTGAATGGTATGCACAGCTTGATTAAAAGATTGCAGTTGCACATAACTTTGTGTGTTTTATATAAGTTATGCAGTCATGCACAATATATCAATGTGTGGTATAGGAGTAGATGACTTCAGATACTTTGTATGCAATGCTCAATTTAAATCTATTTCAAATAAAGTCTGCAAACTAACTAAACTAAAGCATTGCACAATTGTGCATGGTGCAGCTTTTAAAACTTCAATGCAGAACCATTTTAAAGATAAAAAAAGGCAAAAAAAAAAGGTTTTAAAAAATGTGGGAAATGATACAAGAGTCACTGGATATTTTAGAATACACAGATATTTATTGTGTTTTTGCTCAGTCTGCATGTAAGGTTACATGTGCAAAAAAACTACAATTGAAAATATTGAATTACTTTCTTGTTTGACAACATAATAAGTTTGAGACTCTATGGGGGAAGTGTGGGAGGCTGACCAGATGGCACTTTCTTAACCAATCAGATGCTGTTGTTAGGAAGGTTCTGTATCTGAGCTGAGGAGGATATGCACAGGAGGAAGTAAGCATGTCTCGATTTTGCTGAGTTTGATGTGTCCCTTTTAACCCATTTTAATCCAAAATTTTTGTTTTGACCATATCTCTACACCTAAACTTACTCATGAGCAGTGTTGGGGTTTACGCCACTTACATAATAATATTTCTTTTTCCAAGTAACTAGTAAAGTAACACATTACTTTTTAACTTAAGAGTAATATAACAGAGTTTCTTTTTCCAAATGAATTAAAATAAACTCAAGTAAAACTATAGTTATAATGTATATTAAATTACACAAATGTATCAAAACTAACTTGTGCTTCATTGTTGTTTTTTATTGCTGAAGAGTATTGATCTTGCTTCTCCTGTATTCTACTTCACAGATGTGAATGGACTTTTTCTTCAGCCTGAGGTTTATTCGTGACACTTCTCAGTGTGAAAGGGCTTTTACATTTGCTATTGTTGTGGCAAAAATTTCAGAGACTCTCGATCAAGAAGACAAATACAGCAATTGCGTTTTATATAAAAATAAAG
>JAUCMT010000051.1:4974971-5030778 GCA_032357475.1 Enteromius thamalakanensis
TACCTTATTGTGGGCAATGTGCTTTCCACTTTCCAGAATTGTCTTATTCTCTAAAGGTTTCACTTTAGAAATATTAAAATGACATAAAAGAAAAAAAACTAACTTAAAAATCTCTAAAGGTTTCACTTTAGAAATATTTGATATGAAATGTAAGTAAATATTTAAATGTTGTTACGACTTTTGCATTGTAGAAATGAAGCAATAATGCATAAAACAATAAATGTATTAAAATGAACAACTGTGTCATGTGTTCACTATTCAGCAGATGTCCAAAACACATTCATAACACAATCACACGCCATAGATGGTATACAGTATATATGACGCTGGGGATCGATGTACAGTAAGTTGTGTCGTTTATATCTTGTACTTGTTGAGCTGATACGTCATTGCAAAGTGCATCAATTTCCCAGCGACACAACACTCGAGAAGTGTATAAAAAACAGTCGCCATATATCTTGAACTCGCTACACGCGTATCCCTCAGCCTCATTTTTATTCTCTAAACATAAAATGACATCTATAGTAAACAATAGCCTTTCCTAAAGTAACTCTGGATTGGGGGCAGCGTACAGTGTCAGCTGCCATCTGCAGGCGCTGCTGATCTGCATGTGTATAGCTACAGCACAATAGTATCCCGTTGTCCCGTTAAATTGGGGGCACCAGCACAAGGAACTCATTGTTACCTCGGCAGATGTTTGAGCCACGACGCTACTCCATCTGCCAAGCAGCGCAGATGGGAGGTGAAGGCGGTGAGTGTTGGGCTGGCCCTCGTATGGCTCCCTGTCAGTTGCTGTATTGTTTACAAACCGCCCGTGGCTTCTGCACGGATTGCTGCAGCTCTCAGCGTCGAGAGAGGGGCTTCAGTGAAAGCACGGAGAGCCTGTAAACTGAACATGTAGGGCTATTTAGTAAAAGTTTCTACAATTAAATTAGAGAAGAATAGTAAAAACGGATACATTTTTATTTGCAAAAAAATTAAAAAGCTGGCGGCTTGAAATACAGACATATTACATACAAGTTAAGCCACTGATAATAAAGTAAAATTTCTTGTGCAAGTAGATACTGAAAATTATTGAAACTATTTTAAATGTACGTTTAATAAGAATTAGTATATAGGGTCTCATTGATTTATTAACAGCAAAATGCCACAACTCCAATAGTATTAGGCTGATTTGTTTGCCCAATAACTAAAACTTTATTCACCCTTTATTTAAACTCTTGCTGTCTTTATTCTGTAAACACAAATAGTAGACATTTTGAAAATGTTGCAGTGTTATTTTGCACACATACAATGAAAGTCAATGTGGTCCAGTATTGTTTTGGACCCTACTGACTTTCATAAGTACCGACATAAAGACTGAATAAAAGGGAGGAACTATGTCTTTAAGAAAGCACACACAGTTTTGAGGAGTGCCTTAGGTTCCTATAGGCACGTAGACTGTCTCTTTTAGGATCTTTGACGACTCCACTGATTATAGGCGCAGACTCGGCTCCATTGTTTCTTTTGACTCTGTGCAGTAGTATGCGGTAAACTCCTGTAATAGGACTGCGAATGCGCTTTCCTTGGTTATTGAGAATATGTTCCGGAGTGACTCCCAGTTTCTCCAGGATACCTTTTACCTCTTGCTGGTCTCTGTCTAACTCCGCTGGGCTGGCCTCTATTAGATGGACAGGGTTGAGCTGGTATAAGGGAGGAACTGGCCGAAAGAGTTCCACTGGCAGAAGCCACTCACAGCCCAGCATCTGGTCCAGTGCGCATCGCTCTGAAGGCTCTGGCTTCAAGAGCCCTCTGATCAGCCGCTGACATGGAGCTGAAACCCAAGTTGGCAGGACGTAGGCACCCTCCAGCACGCTTTGGCGCAACTTGGCCACAGTGTCAGCGCGGAAAGGCAATGTGCCAGTCACCATGAAAAAAAGTAGGATGCCCATTGCCCACACATCTACAGGTGGCCCCATGTAAGACTCATCTTTGAAGAGTTCTGGAGCTGCATAAGGAGGAGAACCGCAAAAGGTGTCTAGGGCTTGGTTGCGATTGTTGACCCTCTTGCTGAAGCCAAAATCAGCCACTTTTATGCAGGAGTTGGTTGTGTAAAGTACATTTTCAGCCTTCAGATCTCGATGGATGATGTTGTTCTCATGCTGAAATGAACACAGATATAGCAATTCAAGAAAATGTCATTAATTCGATATTGTTATGCAGTAATTAAAATTATCTGGGTCAATGACATACAGCTCTGGAAAAAAATAAGAGACCACTGCAATTTACTCCTAAATCAGTATCTCTCTGAGTATGACAAGCATTTCATGCAAGTCATTGTTAAATTTCTACACAAATATACTTCATTCTGTTTATTGAGGTACTTACTTATTTGGTGAGCACCTGAATCCAGTTGTATTTAACAGGAAATGTATAAAAAGCACAACTGTAATCAACACTATCCTCTTGCAGTGTGACCAGTTGGATGGTAAAAAATGCTAGAAGTCTTTCAAAAGTAATTTGAAATGTAAAAATAAACACTAAACATGCCAAAACCAGTGAAAAGAAAGGTTTTAAGTCAAGAAAAAAAGGTCTCAATCCTAGCTTTACTGGCACAAGGATTCAGTGAGCGTCAAGTTCCTTTTATCCTTAATATTTCACAGACGGCAGTTCACAAATAACGAAACAAGTATGCATTGTTTTGTATTGGTGGTGTATTGGTGAGATGAACAGTTTAAAGAATAAAACCCAAAAGAAACTGATTTTTCTGCAATGGTCTGTTGTTATTTTTTTCCAGAGCTACATACAAAAATACATACAAAAATCTTTTTTTCTTATGTACTTTAAATAATTTCCTGCAGAAATGTGCTGCTCATGAAAGAGGTGTATCCAAACAATGCACTGTATTTTTACATGTTTTTAATGAATATTTCTGGTTAAAACGAGCATCATGTCATTGACGCATTTTACAATTTTAGTGTACCTACTACGACTTACTATTAGTGGGTTTTCTACAATCTAGATTTTTTTAAAGTGATATATTGTCAATATAGAAGGTCTAACCATGTATTTGACTGCTGACAGGATTTGGGCGAATACAATCTTGCTCTCTTGGTCAGAGATTTTTCCTCCTGAGCTGATTCTGGTGTGGAGGTCTCCCCCTCCAGCAAACTCCAGAACCAAATACAACCTGCTTGGCGTCTCTAGCACCTCATAGAGTTGCAATAAGTTTGGGTGATACAAGCTCTCCATGTTTGAGATCTCCCTGGAGAGCATCCGCTGAGTCTGCACATCGAGCCTCATCTTATCCATGATCTTAATGGCAACCTTGTCTGCAGGACATGCATGTGAAGTAAAATCAGGATGAAGTCATTACACATTAATCCTGTAACTCTCTTAATTCTAACCTAGACTCAAGAACTCAAGTGTTTAATCAAAACAAGTTAGATTATGCTAAATCACCACTACCTTTGGTGAGGGCATGGACGGCCAGTTTGACCTTCGAAAAGTTCCCACAGCCGATCTGACCACGGACTTTATAGAATCCCACCCTTCTGCCCACCGTCAGTTCTTTTACGGTATCTTCATCATTGCACATTTCCAGAGTTAACTTCTCCAGGGGTGTCAGGTGCTTGGAAGGGTCTGCATCCTCTTCCGTCTCTGACCCACATTCTGAGCTGTCCGTCAGAGTGTAAATGTTGTGCCGATGCACCTGTGGTAACATCTGACTTGCCCTTGCAGGCATCTTGCAGCTGCTTAAGGCTGAAAAACAGATAAATAATAATTACAACTCACAATATTCGCATACATAGAAATGAATATACAGCATATGCATTGCATGTCGATAACAGTGAAAATATCTGCTATTCTTACACTTGAACTCAAAAATAAAGGGGAATTCACCCCCAAACAATGTAAATTCTGTCATCAGCAATAGTTGTCATGCAAGTCTATGGACACAGGCATTCGTGTTCAACAGAAGAAAACTCATACAATGTTGAAACAACTTGACAGTTAGTAGATAATGACAGACACATTTTTTTTTTTGGTCAACTATAAAATCATACTACGCAACATATCTGTAAATGCATATATTCTTTAATGAACATTATAAGCTGGCGTAAACATATAATTACATTTTATTATTAGTAAAGTTTTACATACACTTATTAATCATTTAAATTATACGTTTTGTAAACGTTTACAAGCATGTCAATTGAGCTTTAATTCTAAATCTATAAATATCATAAGCATATGTAAATTAAATGATCTTACCGCTGTTCGCTTGTAGTAGACCAATGCATGGCTGCTGTTCTTTTTTATCGGATTAGAAGTCAACGAATATCTCCACATGGTTATATTTTTAAGTTTTAACAATGTTGTAAAGACTGAGCGATATTAATTACCTTCTTTTACAATTTAAAAAAGAGTTACATTAGGTTCTTGCTAAGGTCACATATGACTGGCATTCAGTTGAGCTCAACTGCAGGAATGAAAAGCATTGATGTGGTTTCTCCTGGATAGTCTTCCTGTCTCCAGGGAAGTCTTCAGCTCTCTCCATCCACGACTTTGCCAGAGTGAAAGAGAACATGCTAGTATCATGTTTCCTAATCTGCCAGCTTTATTTAGAGTTACCTTAATCCTCCCTGCTGTCCTAGACGATGCCTGTGATGAACAAAAGCCAAGAACCGCAACCAAAGGAGGGTGAATCACCAGCAAACATGTGCGCCTCTGATTCTTTTGAAACACTCGTGGGAGAAATTGTCATGTTTGATCTGGTGGGATACAGTCATACAGGGGGTCAAAAGACCTTTGAGGCGTGATTGTCAGTGATCTTAATGAGGCTGATCTCTGACTATAAAGCATAGGATCAGACGTTATGTAACAGCTTTACTAATGAGATTACTGCAGGACCTCCTTAACACATAAAGTGGTTTGGCTGATATGATTATTGCTAGTCCGTCAGCGTTTCAATGTGATTGATAAAGCTTTACATTACAATCTCATTCTGGAGAGCATGTGTGCTGTTCCTGATGTCAAGAAACATGCAAGTAGAGGTTTTCTTTGATGTATAATATCTGTTTATATTCCCTTCCACAGAGTAGTAAACCTGGTAAAAAACATTTTTGGTAGCTGATAATTTTTTTTATTAATATTAGAAAAATCTATAAAATTTGGTAACACTTAGTTATGAGTTCATTTCTTTTTTTTCTCTAATAATTATTAAAATAAAGAAAAAATGACCAAAGCACACATAACAATGTGACTAAAATTAAATGAAAACTGAAAAAATTAAAGCTTCAATAAAAACAAATAATCATTTGACAGCGCTAGTTTTTATTGAAGCTTTAATTTAAATTTAATTTGAATTTAATTCAAGATTAATTGCATGTTTACTATGTAAACAAAAACTTTTATTTTGGACGCAATTTACCAATTAATTGTTTGACAGCCTAAATAAAACTATATTTTACTAAATTATATATCATCATTATTGAATGCAATAACGTCTGCAAGAAATAAATTATTTAAAATAAATTTTTTTAACTGCTGCTGATTGATTAAAACAGTACTCTAACAGTAATTAATTTCAATACTCTCTCTGAAATGAACCAGCATTTTCCTAGTATTTGATGTCATGAGAGTGTATTGTGAGCATGTGCATGTGGGTGTTCCTGAAGAAGCCACCGAATTTACAACCGTCTCTATTGATGAGATTACAAGCTTTATCTGGAAAACGGTGGTTGTGTTTACAGGTGTCCCTAACCAATGCAAAGAGCACTTGAGCTGTAATCTCCTGGAAGTCCACGTCACCTGTCCTATAATCTTCCCCTCTGAATGACCTCTCATATAGCAGTCTTCACAGCCTGTATGTTCAGAAATGTCCATTTATTATGTAGGAAAGGCAATAAACACGTACACTGAAATTAAGAACACAAAAGAACTTAATTGAAAAATATTTAGTACATATTATGAGGGAAATAAATACAACTGTCAAAGGCCCTCACACATCAGACCAAATTAAGTCTCAGTTTTTCCTCCTCTTCAGACGAGAGTCCATGAATCCGTGAAGGCTCTGTTGTTCCAGCTCTCTCACCCTCTGACGCAGAGCCTCAATCTCTTTGTTTTTCTCCTCCTGAATGAACTGCAGCTTCTGGAGACACAAACAGAATGATTCGATATAGAAAAGAATTAAAGGTGTGAGCAGAAACCTTGTTTGCTTCAAAGCCATGATGAATGAATGCTGCCGTATGACTCACTCTTTTAAAGATATTCTGTGGATGAGGAGCAGATGCTTGTGTCTGCGGCTGACTCTTTGTGGACATGCTCTGGGCTCTTGCAAGCTTGGCACCAAACTGCAAAGGAAAACACAGCCCGTAAAATATAAAACAAATATGAAGTATTTTACCTAACATTTAGTGCATTAAAAGTTATTCAATTTAAATCTATGTACAAAAAAACTAGGTTCCCAAATTAAATTTTACCTCCATTTGAAGTTTAATGATTTGGCTTTGCATTTCTTTCTCCTTCTCTCTCATCTGCCTTCTCAACTCCTCCAAAGCACATTCATGTCTCTCATGAGACACTTTCAGGTCAGTATCTTTAGCATCCACTTTGAAAAACAATATGGTAATGTTGAATATGTAATACTGCAAAATCATTTAAAAAGGTGCAACAATGTTTTTATTCCTGTTGATAAGGGTGGCACAAAAAAAGTGTTGTGATTCTCCCTCACATTTCCTTTTTGTTTCTTTATCACAGTCTTCTAACTCCCTCTGGTGTTGATGTTGTAGGGATTTCATTTCAGCTGCCATCCTCTGAAGCTGATTTTTGCTTTCCTACAACCACACAGGGGCAGAGTTGAGCCATTAGCAATATATTTGGTAACACTTTACAATAATAGTACAATAATTATCATGTACTAAGTGCTTAGTTCTTTAATGGCACCTGCAGCTGTCACGTCATGAATCCTTTAGTTGTTAATGTATCATTACGTCATGATTTTACTTTCATTCTTCATTCATTACTTATAAAGTAACATGACTTGTTGACATTCTTAAAAAGTTTTCAATTACACATTTTGAATACATTTTCAGCTCATCTAAATCAGATATTTGGTGCTTTTCGGGGGTTTGTACGGAAGTGGAAGAGCAGAGGTCCCGTGGCTGCATTTGGATGGAGAAGGAACTGAACGTAAAAGGAAAATTGACATTTTTAAGAGGCAATAGTGGCCCAAAAGAACAGGAGCACAAGAGAAACATCTGACGTCAGTGCATTAAACCAATCAATAACCAACCTTTAATTGAGCTTCGTTTTCTTTCTTCATCAGAAGAGCTGCATTTTTCAGCCTTCCATTTTCAACTAGATAGAATTGTGAATAGCCTATTTGTATTTGGACGGGGAAATAAATTATATGAAGTGAACAGTTCGAGTTAATAATTTGACTACCTCTGAGGTCGCACTGTTGATGTAAGGTTTGTTGCAGACCTTTGACAGTTTCCAAAAGCCCATCTCGCTCTGTGAAGAAAATAGAGTCACGTTGAAACAGCATAATACTGTACACGGCAAGTGGGAATAGACAAACTAATTGTAAACCTTTAAAATTTGCTTCAAATACACCGCTAGATGGCAGCCGAGATTAACCTGAACCATTTTTTGTGGTAACTTTTTTTTAACCTCATAATTGTCTTACCTTCAATTAACTGTTTCTCCTTGTTCTGTGCGACTTTTAGAAGTCTGCTAGTCTCGTCCAGCTGTATTTCAAGAGTATTATTTTCCCCTTTCATCTCCGTAATTTTCTGAATCATAAATTCGTTAATTAACGTTACCTCAGAACAAACTCACCGAGCATTTCTAACAACACGCTCCTCACAAGGCTCTTTTAATCTCTTGAATATACATTTAAAGCCCTTACATGCTCCACTTGGATAAAATCCTTGACAAGTTTTGTCAAGTCGACGGCAGTGAGCTTTTTCATCTTGTCTAACGTTAGTCTAACGTGAACTAGACAACAAATTATAAATATCCGACGCTTCCTCGCTCTTAAGCTAAATATAATAAACAATGTATGCTAAACTACTTTCTCAACATATATTCACGGTATGTTTTTTTTCCAAAGTCAGCAACTCTGAATAGGAGCACGTGGAAAACCAGTAATGTTAGTTGGAAAGTCCTTGCTTATCATTTCTTCGAAATATCAATCACGTGACCCCTGGTGGTATTATAACGGGAGTGGCAGGTGACAGAGTGCAAAACCAGTATTTCTGAGTTCATTGCTGCCATTTATTCAGAGATACCTCGTATTTGCTGTACACATTATAGCTTAAGAACATTCATCATGCACAGATAAACAATACTGAACCAAGGCTAAAGCTTTGTAATGTAGACAACCCTGCAGGGGGGAAAAAAACTAAAACAAAGCTTGTAAAAATTGACCTGGTCTTTTGTGGAAGAAAAATTGGCACTGAACACAAGTAACAGTTCACAAACTATAGTTTCACTTAAACTATTTGTAACACTGAAGTTGAAATACATTCTAAAGTAGGCACTTAAACAGCTGACACAGACACGAAGTTAGTTCGCTGAAAACAATACTTAAGCCCAAAAAACCTGGAGCTGTAATATACTGTAGAAATGTTGCCGTTATATGAAAGCATAACATATCAGTTGTTATCTTTTTATGACAGTAAACAGCCGGTTAATATCCTGCTTCATATCTGCTCAAACTAAACCCTGAAGCTGTTAACCCTCCAAATTAGGAGAATACAGAAAAAGCTCCAGGCCTAATACAGCCATTTATTAGTTTGCCAATAGATCTGTTTCATGACATGCATTCCACTGGAGAACGCTTGACAACTTGTTTGTTTCAAAATTTCCTTCTCATGGATCACACATCTTGTTTGATGTTGGATAACCTTGTCAGATATCTCAAAGAGCAAGCGTACTCCACTTTTAGCTAAGGTGCAATTTTGCCGAGTAGGTCAGGAGTCAAGTACCCTTCAGTAGTGGGCAAAGTCTTCACTGCAGCCTTCTGTTGGGCGGCTGGTGTATTTGGTTTTAGCAGGAGACTGTTTTTCCAGTCCACGCCATCTACCATGGTGTACTCTGGACTGGTAGGCTTTGCAAGGATGGGAAATGCAGTGGACTGAGGGGACGTAACTGTCTCAGTGCTCAGGTTTTTAAGGTCTCTGAATGCACCGTGTTGTTCTTGACTTTGTAATTGATCTGTCGATGGGTTTGGTTTATTGTGGTGGGCGCTTATTGTGCTGGCAACAAACTCAGAGGTGTAGCCTCTTTCGTCAGGGATCACCACCAACTGTTGGATTTCTTTCCCTTTATTGTGGTTTTTATCCTTCAGGGCCATTGTTTCTTGCTCTTCAGGAGAAAGTACAACTTCACCATGATGAGTGATGTCCCTAACCTGTGAGTAAAGACTGTTTGACCAAGAAGCATCTTGTGGAGAGAAGGCTGCAGTTTGCGGTGACCCAGACTGTGCATGTGACAATGGGTGGAAACCATCATGGCTGCTGGTTGAAGCGTGATGTAGATCCGTTTGATCGTGATCTGATAAATCTGGATCACAGCAGCTAGCCCGACCCGAGTCATCATCCCTGAAACTACTGGACATTTGAGGAGAGTCAGAGACTGGAGAATCGGCAATAAGGAGCTCCTCCTGGCTCTCGTGTGGCTCGTCGATGTCAACCTCTATGAACTCTACCCATTGATCGTTGCTGTATAGTTCTGGCCGCAAGCCAGGGTGGGTGCCTAAGATTGACGTGAATTCAGTCAGCTGACCCTTCTGTAAAGAAACAAATTAAAAATAAAAGCTTTAATTTGTAGGAAAACACCCTCAAAGTTCTACAAAAATTGATGTGAAGTCAAATACCTGTAAAAGCACAGGGTCAATTCCTTTTATTTTTGGTCCAGGGACTGGCGGCAGGAAAATCACCATTAACCTACAACAAGCCACAATGAAGTTTAAGTTATAACTAGTGCTGTTAAAATCACATCCAAAATAAATGTTTTTGTTTACTGTGTCAAAAATATAAACTGTATGTTTGATGTGTGAGTATTTATATATATATAATAAATATAAACTGTACACATTTATTATGTAAACAAAAACTTTTGTTTTGGATGCCAATAATCACAATTAAACCACTCCACCCCAAAATAAAAATACAAAAAATTAATCATCTACCTCCATTTTATTCTAAACCTGTAAAAGCTTTGTTCATCTTTGGAACACAATATTATAAGTATATAAGATATTTTGGATGAAAACCAGGAGACTTGTGACTCCCGTTGACTGCCAAGTGAATTAAAATTGCCATGGTCCAGAAAAGTATAAAAGTCATCGTCAGAATGCTCCATCTGCCATCACTGGTTCAACCGTAGCACTATCAAGCGTCAAGATTACTTTTTGTGTTGAAAGAAAACAAAAATAATGATTTTTTTCAACAATTCATCTCCTCTGTGTCTCCTGCACATCACTGTAGTGCCATTTTGGAAAGTATCAGCTTGACGTAAATAGAGTATGCCGTTTTGTGTCAGCTGAGATATTTTTCTGGGCCTTGACACTGTTACTTGGCAGTCAATGGGACAGTCACAAGCATCCCAAAATATACTAAATTGTGTTCCAAAGACAAGCAAAACTTTTACGGGTTTGGAACCGCATGGGGGTAAGTGACAAAATTTTCATTGTGGGTTGAAAAATGATGAAAATTATTTAATTTTAATCATTGGACAGCACTAATATATCCTGCAATGAGGTAGAACATTAAAGGTTGTGTATGTAGGACTGACTTAGTGGTAAAATAGGTATTGCAGTCAAAATGTAAAATATTGGAGGCGTTTTTTTTGCCCTGCCCCTCCTCCTCCTCAGACTTGCCACCAACAGAAATTGACCCGTTTTATTTGCCAGGTTCCATGACTGAAATTAAATGTGCTGTGTTTTCCGCCAACTGGCAACCCGGGGTGCCGTAATACAATTGGGCAACCTGGCAGTGGGTGGGTTACACAGAGCAAAACAGAGACAGATATTCTGACTCTGAACGCACATTTTCAAAAAAGGATAAATTAATATACCATTGTTTTTCAAATAAACAAGTATATTTTTTAACTATCTGCACACATATTATGGTATTTATATGCTTTAGTAGAGGCAAAAACGAACATACAGCAGCTTTACAGGTACAAGGAAACTAATGAGGTAAAGAAATCATTGTATTCATACACAATGCTGACAGTTTGCCTTAATGCTGTTATAGAACAGAGCAGAAACTTACTTTTGTTGACGTGAAACTACAACCATCATCAGAGTAATCGCAATACCAACAGCAGCAAAGACCAGCACAGCTGTAATAGGAATTTTTGATTCTGAAATTGAAACAGGACATTCAAAACATCATTGAAAAATTAAGTTAACTTCCTAACAAAATCTACAGACAGGTAGATCTTAAATCAGACCTTTATTTGAAATGTGTATAAAGATGGAGTCACTGAAGACACCAAAGTTGTAGCCTCTCATTTTTGACCTGACTCTGACTTCGTATTCAGTGTTACTGCACAGAGCGTAGATGTATGCCTGCGTGTCTTTGCCGGTATCCAGCTGTAGAGAGACAAACAAGGATAAGGCACATAATAACGCTCCAACCTTGAAAATAATGAGCTCCAAACATGGTCTAATTATGGCTGCAAAATCCAGGTCATAATCTTCACCATGGTGAATCCAATGTAATGACTCATAAGTGTTCTTAGAAATCATTTTGAATAAAGCTTCAGAGAAACATTTGACTCCAAGACTGTTTCTCATTAGGAGCGTATTAGAAATCAGCTGGTGCTGATTGCACAACGTTGCATGAGACTTACTGAGTTCCACTGGTCTGAACCCTTTTCTCTGTACTGTGTCTCGTATACCAGCAAGATCCATCCTGTCTTAACATTCTCTGCAGCAGATGGGGGTGGATCCCAACTCACAACCACATCATAGATTAAACCATCTGAGCCCATGCTCAAAAGAGTCCAGTTCAGTCTTACCGGCGGGTCTGGAAATACTGAGGGGAAAAAATGAACACCAATGAATACATGCTTAAAACTATTCTGCACATTACTGCTATGGAAAAAGTGATTAAGTTATCTGAAAGAAGGGTGGGGACGCTTAGTATTTTAGAGGGCATCGTTTTACAGTATACAGCACTATGTATGTATGTGTGCATGTTTATGTGGTTTATGAGGACACAAATTTGTATAATGACATGGGTATGACAAAGGTATTATAATATGAAGGACCTTTTTAGCATCCCTATAATTCAAAACTGAATGAAAATCTAAAAATGCTCAGTTTCCTGTAAGTCGTAGGTTTAGGTGTAGAGCAATAGCACATGCAGTGTGTAAAGTATAAAAAAGACGAGAGGCTTATAATTTTCATCATAGGTGTACCTCAACTATGAGAGACAAAATGGCCCTGTGGGGTCAAAATGATCACAAGAACTGTGAACTAAAATCCCAGAACCACACGGGGGACCTAGTGAATGGCTATCATCAGTAACAAACTGCCCCGCCAGTGACTCAAATCCTGCTGTGCCAGACGTGTCCCCCTGCTTAAGCCAGCACATGTCCAGGCCCGTCTGAAGTTTTCTAGAGAGCATTTGGATGATCCAAAAGAGGATTGGGAGAATGTCATATGGTCAGATGAAACCAAAACAGACCTTTTTGGTAAAAACTCAACTAGTCATGTTTGGAGAAGACATTTGCTGTGTTGCATCCAAAGAACACCACACGTACTGTGAAGCATGGGGATGGAAACATCATGCTTTGGGGCTGTTTTTTGCAAAGGGACTAGGACGACTGATCCGTGTAATCAAAATAAAGAATGGAGCCATGTATGGTGAGATTCTGTGCGAAAACCTCCTTCCATCAGCAAGGGCATTGAAGATCAAGCGTGGCTGGGTCTTTCAGCATGACAATGATCCCAAACACACTGCCCGGGCAACGAAGGAGTTCCTTTGTAAGAAGCATTTAAAGGTTTTGGAGTGGCCTAGGCAATCTCCAGATCTCAACCCCATAGAAAATCTTTAGAGGGAGTTAAAAGTCCCTGGTGCCCAGCGACAGCCCCAAAACATTACTGCTCTGCATGTAGGAATGGGCCAAAAAAACAGCAACAGTGTTTGAAAACCTTGTGAAGACTTACTGTAAATGTTTGACCTCTGTCATTGCCAACAGAGGGTATATAACAAAGTATTGAGATTGAATTTTGTTATTGACTAAATACTTATTTTCCACCATCATTTGGAAATAAATTCTTTAAAAATCCTACTACATGATTTTCTGGATTTTTTTTTTTATTTTGTCACTCATAGTTGAGGTATACCAATGATAAAAATAACAGGCCTCTCTCATCTTTTTGAGCAAGAGAACTTGCACAATTGGTGACTGACTAAATACATTTTTGCCCCACTGTATTCTGAAATATTTAAAAATATGTGAAAATATTTTATAAATAGTTTTGCTACAAGGGACTGCATACTCGAAAGCATGCCAGAAAAGAAAAGGCAAAGTGTCAGGGTTTGTGTTTCAACATGGCTTACCAATGTCCTCCACGTTAAAGGACATTTCATCATAAACAACGTCAAGAGAGGGTGAACGCAGCTGGACCACATAAGGGAACCATATAATGGTGTTACTGGAATCAAAGTAGCATTCATTTTTTCTTATAGAACTGTAACTTGGACATTCCATCCATTTCTTAGAATCCCTGCAGACATGTGGGAAATTAGTGATCGTTAAGTAGGGTTTACTTGCAGGTGGAAAAGAATTTTGTTGACAAATAGTAATTATGATTGTGCATCATCATATGTATCAATAATGCATTTTATTCTATGGTGTTATGTGTTATTAATTACTTTTCTAATATGTAGAAAAGTCTCGGATTCTCAAGATCCGTGTGGTTCTGGAGGGATCCAGTCTCCCACTGACAATGGAAAGTGATCAGCTCTCGAGAAAAGCAGCCAGTCAGGTGAGGCGTTGTTGAAGTCTGACCTGCAAAAGAGGTGAAGAAAATACTTAAAGACTTGCTGGAATTGAACATACTTGCTTTAAGGCATGCTTCCAAGAATTCTAATGAACCAGAACAAAATATCAGGAATGTCCTTGAAGACTATATAGTAACGTGTCAATGCATCTGCTGCATTTAAACCAAGAGAAAAACCAAAAGACATATACACGCAACATCAATAATTTAATTTTATATTCTACAGCCTCATATTTTATTAACAATTTATCAATGGTAAGAATAAGGTTAAAATTGTTATTCAAGCATAGCTGAGAATGATTAAATGTTTTACAGCTAGAATAATATTCTGAAAAGGAGTAAAAGCTTAGTGAATGTCCTTCAGTTTAAACCCGCTTTGGACTAACAGGATGTAACATAAATCCCAGTCGAGCTATAACTGTCAGCTGTGTTTTCCTGGAAATGTGTGCTGGCATTTTTCGCATGTAGAAGCATTCGAGTGGCAGTGCAGCGTTACTGCCTGCAAGCTCTCTGAAAGGATCTCTCCGAGCCGACAGCATTCAGGCAGCAATACTGCTAAAACTTTAATTGATGATTTGAACTAAAAGCTAAATATAAATGAATAAAAGTAAAAAACTATTAAGGTAAGTTACGTTACAAAATGACCTGCTTCATTTGCAAACAAGTAGTTTCATGTTTTACCACTTTTTAATCTTTAAAATGACAAATTACCTTGCAAATTAACATTTTCTGTGCAATAAATTGGCCATGTAGCTAAATTTATATGCATTTTTTATTTATTTATTTTATCAATAATCTGCCTGTTAAAGGATGGGAATGAATCAGAGTCAGAATCAGTCATTTCTGTTCCCATAGAAACTAACGTATAGCTCAAATAGCACTTGCAGTGTAATGTCATGAAGGTAACCCATTCATTTCATATAGCAAAACGCACGCCCCCACCTCCCACTTACTGCATCTCCTATTATAGAAAACTTCACATCTGATTGAGCTCATAATGGACAGAACCGTTCAAAAAACAGTACTTACTTTAAAATGAAAGCATTTAGAAATTGTTCAGAATGGGAGTGTGGCAGTAAAAGCTGAAATACAAGGATGCAGTACAGTTCATTAATTCCACCTTAAAGGCCAGGGAAAATCTCGGTTCTAGATATTTTGATTTAGAGATCTGATATTTCATCTGTGGGCTTTTGATTAATTCTTTAATTGTTTTAACTATAGATTTAGTACCCTGCATTTGGAGTTGTCATTAAAATATGTTGTTATGTTTTACTTATGGGTATATTTTATTTCTTATGTACTCTCTAGGTATTTGCATGAAGCTAAGGAGCTACCTAAGTGTTTCACAATAGCCCCCCTTCCTCCCCAAACCCACCCTATAGGAGAGGGTGGGTTCCTGAAAAAAAAACATCCTGTTTTCTTGATGCTTGTCGAAACTGTCGTACAAAAGGCTTGCACAAATATTTAGGGCAAAACATGATTGTACTCATATATATATATATAAAAAACAGCAAACCTTGTCTTGTAGGTGGCACACTTTGTGTTGCTACAGCACAGGTCAACAAGATATAGACGAGCAGGATGGTTTCCATGATATAATCCCTGTGAAAAAAAGATAAGGCCCATTATAAAATGAGTTAACCAACAGCACGGTGAAAAACTAAACCAGACCTAATAGTCGTAAATCCTCATGCGTCTTTACTCTAATTCACTTCAATCTCCACTAGGCCATTTCCTTTCTATCTGAATAAACAAGAAAATCAATTCATTTCTTTAATTGTAGAAAGCAAGTCCATGATACTGACAGGATTACGAAATCACAGTAAACACAGTCCTCTGACATCCATTTTAAGCCAAAGGCTCTAGCCAGTTATTGTGAAATATATCCTCACTGCACCATGGCCTCGCTCCAATCTGCTTCTGGAAAACATCTTCTCAGGACACATCTTCTCAGAAATCCATCTATTGCACTTCAGCTGCATGCGGATCACAACCCTTCTCTATTAGATTTAAATGGCCTTCACACCCAGTGCAGCAGTACAGAGATAACACACTCTCGCTGAGGGTGAAGGGCTTGGTCCTTGATAAAATAGGTACAGCCTGTTCTGCAATGTCAAAGCGCATAATTAGGAAGTTGATAACAGAAGTGCTGTGTGTTTGATATGGAGCTTCCTGAAAGGAGTCTGAGATGGTATGAGTCTGTGAACCTTTATTATTTAAAGTGACAGTTCAACTAGTACACACCACAATACCACAAGATACTGTTTATCAAAGAATCCCCACAGCCATTGTAAATTGTGTACAAGTATTTCAGCTGTACATGTCAAATAAATTTAGAATGGCACTAAATATTCCGTCCACTGGGACGTTTCTCCATTTGTAGCCACGCTGAAGGCTAGAGCGAGGAACAAGCGAGTTAACGTATTGTATTTTATTCATGCAAATAACCTCATGTCTAATTGTGTCTCCAGCAAGAAGCAGGCTTGTTGAAACTTTGTTGTTTATTTCAGGATTTCTGTCAGTGTTCTTGGAGTGAGTGAATTGGAAATTCCGTAATGGAGCTGAAGGTTGTCCGAAAGGCAGAGGAACGTTGTGTTCCGAAAATAATAATCTAAGTAAGAGCAATCATACTGCAGAACCGTTGCTCAAAACTGGCATCTTTAAAGGACAGGAGGCTTTCAAAGGGTTCAACAGCTGGTGCAGGTTTAATTGTGTGATAGAGCCTCCTTAATTGGCAAGATGATGCAGAAGATGTATCCTTTGTATATCTCACTTTGGAGGGTAAACCCTTCGAAGAGATCGGGGCGTAGGGATGAGTCCCTCAAAATGGAGCAGTGGAGAGCTCTGTCCCTCCACTCCAGTCAGACAAGGATTCCAGTCCTGCTTTTAGTTCACGTGTTGCTTGCTGACTCTGAAAGCTTGGTTTCTTTTGAAACAGTTTTTCCCACATATGAAACATACAAACTGGGCAGAATACATTAAATCAACGATACTCAATAAGAAGCACTTTTTTCATAGAACTGTATACGCACACTCGTAACGATGCCGAAGAGGCCATGCATGCTGATATTTAGTAACTCTTGCAATATTTAACCAAAACATATTGAACATAGACTAATTATCCACATCTGGCCACAATGTGACGCGAAAATCTTTCAGCAGTGACATGATGCACCTACAGTGCACTCATAAACACCGATAAAAGTAAACAAATAAGTGTTATTCCTAACGGAAATACAGGATATGCCTTAAAATATGCATGCATTATTAAAATGAAAAAGTTTACATGCTTTTTTACTTCCGATCAAAAGCAACCAGTGCTCAAAATGGGAAGATAACAGAATAAATCCCACGTTTATCTGAGTAAGTTACACTGAACTCACCTTTTTCAAGATTTTGACTCAGAGTTGTAAATCCTTAACTTCTATGAAGGTATTCCTCAGGGAATCTTCACGTCTTCGTATGATACTCGCACACTTTGGTTGAATTTATATCTTCTGTCAACGTTTAAGGAAAATGCATCATAAAGGCATCACCTCTTTTCTCATCTACCGATTTGTCTAAAACGTGGTTGTGACAGGACCTCAGTTTACCCGCTTGATATCTGACTGGCTCCAGCATCCGCACTAGTTTTTTTTTTTTTTTCTAGGGCACATTCGAAGAAAGGCGCCACTTTTCCTTGAAGCACCCTGCGTAGGGATCTTGTAACTAAACCTTATACAGCAAGACACTCTTAATCGGTTTACTGCATGTTTCGCACGCGAAAAAATAAATGTACCCTACACGGGACTCCGCCCTAACAAGCGTCATAGTGTTTTCCCACAACTAGCCTTTAGGAAAAATGGCACGCGTGTTATGTATGTCTGTACACAACTGTTTGCCTGCGGGCTGATCTGAAATTGTTAGAAGAATATAGCGGAACATAGCAATCGAGTTTTGCGGTTAGAGCTGAGATTAATTTCTTCTCTAAAGCGGCGGATATTTAAAGTCATTTTCAAGATTCAGAGCAGTGTAATTGGGTTTTCAAAAAGCCATTGAATCATTCTCATTAATGGCTATGATTTTGTTGTGCTTTGCACTCCATATATAGAAGCATACATATATGATAAACAATGCAGAGCTGAATAGGTACACGTGACTGGAGTGGGGCACGTGTTTGAGGGGTCTTGCAGTACAACATTACGGTTCAGACTCAACAAGAAACGTTTAACAGAAGATTGTGGGACAAAGTGGGGAATTCACAAGGCTTTCTGTCAGATTATTTTATATTAGTTGTTATACTTTTTACTACAGTTTTGTATACAAAAACACTTTTGGCCATTCCTATAAAATGGTCATGAAAATAAGATGCCATTTTTTTTAATTATCACAGGTCTGTTAGCAACGTTTTAACATTTAAATGTTAGAAAAATGGGCCTACAGAAACTGTACCCAAATTTAAATGTTAAATTTTAATAAATATGATCTTGTGTGAATATGTGTTTGTTTGTATGTCCAGCAGCTAATACAAAAATATTGACAATGGCATTTTAGTGTGGAAAATAAAATTGCTAAAGAATATTGCAAGGTTTTCAGTTTGGTGTTTGAAACCATATAGCCTACAAAATCATGTACCCAAGGTTCACATTACACACCAAACATTAGACTAAATACACAAACGTGAATGTATATGAGTCATAGCATATTATGTTCATGTATTCAGCGTAATGAGAGGCGAAGAAAACATTTAGAAGGTACTATAAATCTCATTCTGGCTTATTTTCGAGTAATTATATACATTTAGAGGAAAATTTCATGATCCACTCTTTAACTATCATAAACCTCAGGATGAAAAACACTCAGGATATTTTATGTAATTAACTCAAGCATGTGTCTGTGGTGTCCAGTGTCTGTTCCACTCCGATTGTGGTCTGGAAATTTCTCAACAGCTGTTAGACTTCTCAGAACAGAATGACCTTTAACCCTGGTCCTATGTGGTTTTGTATGGCATGTAAAAATTTATTAAGTATAACTTCTTCCCTCGACCTCACGCTGGATACTGACCTCATGGACACTGAGGGTTGAGAGGGTTGTTGATTCAGTTGCTTTACTTTGTAACTTTTTATTTGTGTTTTTTTATACTTTTACAGAACATCCCCATCTTCAACATTCAAAGCCCTTACAATTATGGGATAAAAAAAAATGCTTTGTCATATTTTGTCTTTGCAGAGGAATATTTGCACAGCAAGTCACATCGACATTACATACATTAGTCGACCAATTCTTAATTCCATATCTAAATCATTTGCAATACTTTTACCTTCATTAGCAATATCTGTAATACGTATCTTTTTTCTTCATGATTTTGTATAATTTATTTCGCTTCTATGGGTGTATTGCCAGTATGGAGTGGGGTGAGGGGGGAGGAATTGATCTATAATGACACAGTACAAAAGTACTCTTTAAATTTCCCTTGAACCCCCTGAAAACCCGCCCTTTGCCCTATTTTAAAACAGAGCAGGATTGATCCAGGTTCTGTGGTAGACAGTGATTACTTTCCTGTAAAAAGTTTAAGTTGTTTTAAAAATGTCTTTTCAGAGATTTCTATCTAGGTCAGATACTCTTCTCAGAGGCAGACTAATATCATTAACACAACAGGCATGCATTTATCATCATGGTAAGGTAAGTAACAGCTACATTCAGGGTCCATTAAGTGAAACATTGTTAATATAGGCCTAATTGCATTATTTTAGGTTTCAGACAAATCATTTGAATTCAATGATGTTTACGAGTATTAAATGTAATGCTTTTAATGGACTAAAATAAATATATGACAATCCTTGATTAATCTTTGTTTCTAAATATTTTTTGTTCTTAAATTAGTCATCACAGATACAAATCAATCATTCGAACAAATAGCTTTGTAAAGTTACATACTTTCCACATAAAAAAGGAACAGGTTTTTAAATAACAATGTAAAAAAAATCGTTACAATGAGCAAATCTTGTTGAATTGATTTACTGTTTGAATAGCAATGATGTTTGCTCAGAATATCAGTCCACGTGTGCACATTGCACTGTCAGGTTGTTGTGACGCATGAATCTTGGCATTCTGCAGGATAAAACAATCACAATACACATTGATTTTCTTCCTTTTATAAATGCAGTTCTTTTTAAAAGCGCCGAAACATTGAAATAAATATGTGTGGTATTTTATAATTGACTTGTAACTTCCAAATACTTTGTTGTTTGTAAAGATTCTTTTATGAAAGAAGACAAAAAAATTTATGATATATGTTAGAAAAATGTCTTGCAAGCATTCCAGTTATGAAATTCCCTTTTCATACTCTGAAATTTGTATTTTATTATTATTGTTATGTGAAAGTTATGGTAACATATCATTTAATAATTTTGCATAGATTCTGAAAACATGTTTGGGGGAAAAAATGTAACATAAAAAAAATAAACATTCAGATGAAGGTCCAACTAAAACATTTCAGAAATAAAATAAATTATGTAAGAAAATTTTTGTGCTAATGTTTTGAAATCACTGACTCTGAACACATAACTCTGAATGAAAAAGAATTGAATATCCTGGTACCTTAGTTTTGAGAATTAGCTGGGAACAAGCATTTTCCCTTTAATTATGTCTAAAAGTATGCCATGCTCTCCCTGTCATATTACTCTGCAGGAATTCAACAGCTCTCATTTCTCAACCTCCCAGTCAAGGAGCGCGTGTTTTTATTCAGACCCCACAGAGGCCCTCAGAGACATTCCTAATGGCTCCATGCTTCTTGTCGGAGGTATAAGGAGGAACTTTTGCCATATTAAACATGTGCCTCACTGATGTGGCCTCTATAGTTCTATAGTTCTGCACAGCTAGGATGCAGTCTTATCTGATAAGTTATTCATACAGCTAAGTGGTATTTCCTGCACTGATATCCTTTGCTGTAGAACATAATGTGTCCCCAAGCGGTATCCCTGTGTGTGTGCCTAATTTCCCCCTTTCTGTCTCAGGCTTTGGTTTGTGTGGGATCCCGGAGAATTTAATCAGTGGCCTGTTGAAAACAGGAGTAAGAGAAATCACAGCCGTGAGCAACAATGCTGGGTAAGATAGATTTCTAATCAACATGTAAGTGAAGGGACACAGTGTTTCCAGAGAATTTTAGATGAACTCACTGGGATGTTTACAACGGGTTCCTGTCTCTTAAAGACCCAAAAATACTGGGAAATAGTCTGATGGGGGTCAAGGGGCAGGAAAGAGGGAAAAAGGGAAGGGGCCCTCAACAATCAAGGCTTGAAGGAACACAAGAGTATAATGTGAGTTCTTGTGTGACTAACTAACTGCATGATTGTTTCTGATGACAGGGTTGATAACTTTGGCCTGGGAATGCTTCTGAAAACCAAACAAATAAAACGCATGATATCCTCGTACGTTGGGGAAAACGCAGAGTTTGAGAGACAATATCTATCAGGCGAGCTGGAATTAGAGCTTACTCCTCAGGTAGATCATTGTAGTTTGCATGCTCTATGTCTTGTTTGACTGTTTTTTTTTCTTCTGCTTGACTTTAAAGGAACACGCCACTTTTTTTCAACGTAGGCTCATTTTCCAACTCCTCTGAGTTTTACCGTTTTTTAAATCCATTCAGCTGATCTACGGGTCTGGCGGAAGCACTTTTAGCTGTAGCTTAGCATAGCTCATTGAATCTGATTAGACCAGTAGCATCACGTTTAAAAATGACCAAAGAGTTTCAATATTCCTCCTATTTAAAAAATAGTTCCTAGTTATATTAACCTAGAAAATCTCAACTTTTCATTTTACGTCAGTCTTACTATAGAAGAGTCAAGTTTTAAATAGAAAAAATATCAAAACTCTGGTCATTTTTGAGCCAGATGCTACTGGTGTAATTAGATTCAATGATCTATGCTAAGCTATGCTAAAAGTGCTATCGCCAGACACGGAGATCAGCTGAATGGATTAAAAAAAGTCAACTGTTTTACCTTAGGGGAGCTTGACAATTAGCCTTTATTTTTCTTTAAAGTGGTGTGTTCCTGAAATAGCTGTTTAGGTACTGCTTTAGCATACATGCATTCAGATTTGTTGTGTGTAACAAACAATCTTCAAAATTCAACACTGAATATATTTTTCACTCATGTTAAAAGTTACAAGTTATGGGTTGTAAAAATTACTGTTTGAATGATTGGATTCTATCCCAGGGCACACTAGCAGAGAGGATACGGGCTGGCGGTGCAGGCATCCCAGCATTTTTTACTCCCACTGGGTTTGGCACTTTGATCCAGGAGGGTGGATCACCCATAAAATACAACAAAGATGGCAGCGTTGCTATTGCAAGTCAAAGCAGAGAGGTATAGTGAGGCATAACACTGTCAAAACCTTTAAAATATTACATACATATATCTAAGCTCTTGTCTTTTGATTGTTTGGTCCAGGTTCAAGAGTTTAATGGCAGACATTATGTCATGGAAAAGGCCATCAGGGGAGACTTTGCTTTGATAAAGGCCTGGAAATGTGACAAAGCAGGGAATCTTATTTTCAGGTCAAGAAGTTCATGTATTAAAACAACATTTGCCTTTTAAATTGTTTTATTTTTCAATCAAGATCCTACTTACTTTAAATTGTCCACTAGATGTCAGACTTTATCTGTGTAGCCATCTACGATTCTTTGCTTCAAGAATATCAGTATTAATGTACTACTAGTACTACTAATTACCACTAGTAATTACTAAACGTTTTATTTAATTGCTGACCATAATCTTTTTTTAAACAGGAAAACAACGCGTAATTTCAACCAGCCTATGTGTAAAGCAGCCAAAGTAACAATAGTGGAGGTTTGTGACCTTTCAATTTGTGATGGGCTTTTGTGGTTTTGACATTTTAAAACATAGTGTTTGGGGTCCCACAAAATGACTTACTTTGGTGTACAGGTTGAGGAGATTGTTGATATTGGAAGTTTTGGTCCTGAGGACATTCACATCCCTTCCATATATGTAGACCGGGTAGTGAAAGGAGCCAGCTATGAAAAACGAATTGAGGTGAGAAAGACAATTAAACTTGTCTGGTCTTCACATTTAGAGCAGTTTATTTCATTATTCTCAACATATTGGTTATTTTGTACGTATTTAACTTTCTAAGACTGTGTAGATCATGTTCAGGACTTCTTTTGTTTGTAGAAAAGGCTGGTTCAGTCTAGCAAAGAAGAGAAAACTAAAGTCACTCAGGACTCAGATATTACCCGAGAGAGAATCATCCGGCGAGCCGCACTGGAGTTTCAGGATGGGATGTATGGTATCCTTCAGTAGCCTGACCACAGATATCACCATCAACACTGATAGATATTGAAAAGTACTCTAGCAATCCTGTTCCTACATTCCTTGACAACCTTCCCAGCAAATCTTGGCATTGGTATCCCTATGCTGGCCAGCAATTATATAAGCCCTGAAATCACCGTCCACTTGCAGAGTGAGAATGGAATTTTAGGACTGGTGAGTTTGCGTTATTAAAAAACGAAAGTGGCTAATGAATTTTCCTTTTTCAATTTCCCAATCCCCTGTTTTAATATATTTTTAGGGTCCCTATCCAACAGAGAGTGAAGTGGATCCTGATTTAATCAATGCTGGTGCAGATATATTCTCTATTTCATATGTTCTGTTAAATGAATTGTTACTACTCGACACATACACAAGTGTAGCAGTGAGTTAAGATCTTCAACATTGCAGCCATATGACATGAAAGGTGTACAGAATACAAGTACACTTGCTATGCACAGTATACACATTCACATTATACACATAATTTATGCACTGCACACAACATAGCATTAAATAATATTCAATAATTCTAACCTTCTTTACAGCTGAGATCTTGACCTTTTGTGTGTGTGTTCAGGTAAGGAGACGGTAACAGTTTATCCAGGAGCTGCCTATTTCTCCAGCGATGAATCCTTTGCCATGATCAGAGGGTAAGTACTTCAGACAAGTATAATTAAACTAAGATAGATCCAACTGCACATGAAATGGAATTTTTATTGTGAGAATTGAGAAATGTTTTTTTTGTGATTTTGGTGTATATTGTATGTAAAATTTTTGATGTTATTCACCCTATTTTTCTTTCACTTCAACTTCTTTACCTTTTATTATCTTTTTTTTAGAGGTCACATTGACCTGACCATGCTGGGAGCAATGCAAGTTTCTAAGTATGGAGATCTGGCCAACTGGATGATTCCAGTATGAGTTTCATGCTCAATATTATTGTATCATCACTGATATACATGCATTATGTTTTTGTTTTCACTTGGATGGTTTGACATGTATCATGTGTTTCTCAGGGTAAAATGGTTAAGGGCATGGGTGGTGCAATGGACCTGGTGTCTAGTGACGCCACAAAAGTAGTTATCACTATGGAACATTCTGCCAAGGTACAATATTGACACTCATACTTACAGTGATTATGTTTTATGTTTAATTTCGTATTACTCTGTGTGAAATGTAACCTTTTGCAATTTGAAGGGTGGGAAACATAAAATCTTAGAGAAGTGCACGCTTCCTCTGACTGGAAAACAGTGTGTTGACCGTATAATCACTGAAAAGGTCAGTAAAATTTATTGCAGAGAAACATAATATCTTGCACCCTTTCAAGGACAGTCTGATGTTTGTTGTCACTTGTTCTAGGCGGTGTTTGATGTCGATAAGAACAAGGGTTTAACTCTCATGGAGATTTGGGAAGGACTGACACCAGATGACATCAAAGCATGCACTGGGACAGAGTTTAAGGTGAGACTAGACTGCGCACAAAAAAAAACAACAAACATAATTATATGCAATTAAAATGATGCGTCTCCTAAACAATTCACTTTTCAATGTCACTATTATATCATTATGTTGTACACTTTTCTTTTAGATGTAATATTTGGGAAGGTTTTGTGTATAAGTGCAATATATTTGTTAAGTCATAACCATGGCCTAATGGATAGTGACTTGGACCTGTAACCAGAAGGTTGTGGGTTCAACCTTGATGAGCACTTCGATGGGTTAAACACAGAGCAGAAATTCCTAGTATGGGAAACCATACCTGGCCACATGTCAATTTTTTTTGTCCTTTTTTATTAAATGTTTTGTAATTTTTTTTATTTATTTAATTTTTCAGGTGTCAAAAGACTTACGACCGATGCAGCAGATATGAAGTAATACCGAGGATTTATATTCATGGCCTTCTGCTGGGACTGGACCAGAGCAAGAGAGAAGACTCAACTGCCTTCATTTTAACATTTTTTTTTATCTCGGATATTTCATAAACACAGAATTTATTATTAATAAGTTGCATGACTCTTCTCACCATGTTAATTACAACTTACTCGAAACTTTAACATAACTCTCCAAGAGTAAAAAAAAACATCACCTTTTAAGCTACATTTAAGACACTGTCAGATTATATAGTTTCTGAAATTACATTGTTTTAATTCAGTGAAATGGTTGTTTTTTGCAAGCTAATCAGCACAAAATAATGAAGCTGTGCTACTTATACTTGATATTGATTCATTCATTCTTGCCACAGTTTAAAATAAATAATGTTGCCGTAATGTTTGTTATTTTGTTATTTTTTTTGTCATTGCAGTCATTTCATTACTTTATGATGCAACAGAGTATACTTTAAACCAGTGGATTTCAGTCTTGGGACCAACTGCTCTGCACACTTTGCGTCTCTCCCTTCTCTGACACACTTATTTGAGTTCATGCTGATGATCTGAAACGTGTGTAAATTAGAGATACAAAATGTGCAAAGCAGTGGGTCCCCAGGAACAAGTTTAAAAACAACTGCTGTGAGCAGATCAAATCGAGTTTTACACATAAAAACAGACCATTCGGCAGATCTCTGCTCAGTACAAGTTTTGACCCTAGTGCCACTCTGTGATTGGTCATTGATCAGAACAACAAACATTGCACAACTCTCTGAAGAGAGGTCTATGTGTTCCACAGGGCTTGGGACAAAACACTATTTCACCATCCCCTACAATACTTAATGAAACCCCTTTTTTTTTTTTCAAATCACAAAAACAAAAAATAATATGCATACACTATTTACTGGAATATACAAATTTAAAGACCAGATTGTGAAACTGTGACACAGTAATCCCAGAGATTAATATAAATTGGCAAAGTCTGTGTGAGGGGGAAAAAAGCCAGTACTGACTGTCCTTCAGCTGAGTCATGCTGGGAATTCCTGTCCGAGGCAGGATGATGTAATAAACCATGCAAGAGCTCCTGTATATGAGCAGGGCCCATCACAATCTAGTCTAGTCTACAGCATCCACAGCATCAAGGTAAGAAGTTGGTTACACAAAAAGCTAAGGTAAAAAATGAATTGCCAATTGTATCTCATGACAATTTGAATGCATTTTACGTAAAATTTAGTTCTATAAAATGTACATTTATAGGCACTAAAATGTACAATACTGATGTATTTTCAGCATCTATATGTACAAATTATTGCGTATTTTCAGCTTTTTAACGTACAAAACTGACATATTGACTACAACTAAACAATTTTTTTAGTTGTCATATCAGTGACCTTGTTTGCAACTGTTAAACTGTTTAATGTTACTTCATATGAAATGATAAACATTTTATTCTGTTCTGTGATTTCTGCTGCCAGCTCGTTTCCAAAAATAGCCATATAATGTTAAATGAGAATTCATTTTAAACCCTTAAAAACGAAGGTACGTTCTCACACGAAGAATAAAACGATAAAGAATTTATTAACCCATGGAGGTCTGGATTTGGTCTCACACTCAACACTGAAGTGGAAAAACACTACAGGTTGATACAACTTTGATGTAATGTCCTTAAAACAAGTCAAAATAAGGCTCAGTAGTGTGTGTGGCCTCCACGTGCCTGTATGACCCCGCTACAACACCTGGGCATGCTCCTGATGAGGTGGAGGATGGTCTTCTGAGGGATCTTTTCCCAGACCTGGACTAAAGCATACGCCAACTCCTGGACAGTCTGTGGTGGATGCAGCGAGACATGTCCGGGATTTAGGTCTGGGAAATGGGCGGACCAGTCCATAGCATGAATGCCTTTGTCTTGCAGGAACTGTGGACACACCCCAGCATTGTCTTGCAAGGTCAACCGCACCGGCATATGGTCTCTTAAGAGGTCTGAGGATCTTATCTCGGTACCTAATGCCAGTCAGGCTACCTCTGGCGAGCACATGGAGGGCTGCGTGACCCTCTAAAGAAATGCCACCCCACACCATTACTGACTCACTGCCAAACCGGTCATGCTGGAGGATAGTGCAGGCAGCAGAATGTTCTCCACGGCATCTCCATTGAACTGTGTGAACCTGCTTTCATCTGAAAAGAGCACAGGGTGCCAGTGGCAAATTTGCCAATCTTGGTGTTCTCTGGCAAATGCCAAACGTCCTGCATGGTGTTGGGCTGTAAGCACAATAACCACCTGTGGATGTCAAGCTCTCATACCACCCTCATGGAGTTTGAGCCGACACATGCACATTTGTGGCCTGCTGGAGGTCATTTTGCAGGTCTCTGTCATTGCTCTTCCTTGCACAAAGGCGTAGGTTGTGGTCCTGCGGCTGGGTTGTTGCCCTCCTACGACCTCCTCCATGTCTCCTGATGTATAGGCCTGTCTCCTGTAGCACCTCCATGCTCTGGACACTACACTGACAGACATAGCAAACCTTCTTGCCACAGCTCGCATTGATGTGCCATCCTGGATGAGCTGCACCTGAGACACTTGTGTGGGTTTTAGACTCCGTCTCATGCTACCACTAGAGTGAAAGCACCGCCAGCAATCAAAAGTGACCAAAACATCAGCCAGAAAGCATAGGAACTGAGAAGTGGTGTTTGCTCACCACCTGCAGAACCACTCCTTTATTAGGGGTGTCTTGCTAATTGCCTACAATTTCCACCTGTTGTATATTCCATTTGCACAACAGCATGTGAAATTGGTTGTCAATCAGTGTTGCTTCCTAAGTGGGTATTTTGATTTCACCGAAGTGTGTTTGACTTGGAATTACATTGTCGCCCCATTATTTTTTTGAGCAGTGTAGAAATATAAGAGTAGAACTATATAGTTATTGTTGTAATTCATGCTGAATAGTCTTTAAGGTGTAGTGTGTGTAATATTTAAAATATTTATTGACAGAAATGCAATAAAATACATATAGTTATAATATATAACTATGTTTTCAGAGAGAATTGTGTACAGATTCTTGCAACATGAGGCTGTGCATTATCATGCTGCAACATGAGGTGATAGTCTTGGATGAATAGCATAACAATGGGGCTCAGGATCTCGTCACGGCATCTCTGTGCATTCAAAATGCCATTAATAAAATGCACCTGTGTTCCTTGTCCATACCATAACCCCACCACCATGGGCCTTTCGATTCACAACGTTGACATCAGAAAACCGCTCACCCACGATACCATACACATTGTCTGCCATTTGCCCTGTTCAGTGAAAACCAAGATTAATCCGTGAAGAGAACACCTCTACAGAAGCCATTGAAAGTCATCTGCGATGACGAACTGCAGTCAGGTTGAGACCCCGAATGAGAACGACAAGCATGCAGATGAGCTTCCCTGAGATGGTTTCTGACGATTTGTGCAGAAATTCTTTGGTTATGCAAACCTATGCAGCAGCTGTCCGGGTGGCTGGTCTCAGACAATATTTGAGAAAATAGACCTTTTGTGTTCATAGAAAAAGTCTTTTAGATTTTTGAGTTCAGCTCATGAAAAAATGTAGGCAATAACACAAGTGTTGCATTTACAATTTTGTTCAGTGTAGAATGAGCTATTTATATCTACGTACACCACGGGTCCCCTTACATAGAAGTCTGCATCATGTTTGTACAGTAACTGTTAAAGGAGTTGTTCTTGCAAATACAACACTGACACACAATGATGAACAAGTGACAATAACATTTGCAATAACATATCAGTTTATTGAATAATTAAATATAACTCATCATTTTACTTTGTAAAAAAAAAAAAAAACTCATTGCTGGCCATCTTGGCTTTCTCAGACTACGACATAATCCTGTATCGGCCACTGTAGCTCTCTAAAGGGAGCGGGGAAACAAACTGTTGGTTGTCATTCACAATCTCAACCACTATAGGCTGCTAAAATGTACACACTGCACCTTTTAAACCTAATCGATTATTAGAAATATTGCCTTAACTAACTGGAATAAACAAGTTAGTAAATTTAGTAGGCCTAATCAAGTAAGTTACTAGTGAACCCTAAAAAAAACTGTTTGTATGAAATGTTAAAATAGTCTACACTACTAAACTAAACATTCTGATGTTTTCAGATGTGCCCAGCTGCTAGAGCCTCTTTATTTGTTCTTGCATTTCTGCCTTGTATTTGGTAAGTGCTGCACACAACCTAGATTTTATTTTTCGGTTGTTAATTGGATATTTTTTGCCTAACCTTAAACCTTAACCTTACACATTTTGCTACACAAGGTGTGAGCAGCCGGTAGACTGCAGGTGGGGACTGTATGGGGACTGGTCAGAATGTGACGGCTGTAGCAAATCACAGGTAAGTAAATAAACGCAGGCTTAGATATTATAATTTCTACTTGCCACAAATGAATAGCTGGTTTTCTCTCAGGTTCGTATTCGTCCCATAGAGACGTTTCCTCAGTTTGGAGGCAGCTCTTGTACAGGTGAGGCCATCCAGAGACAGGCCTGTTCATCAAAGAAAAGCTGCCCCCTACAGGCAGGATGTGGAAACAGGTTTCGCTGCACATCTGGTAAGTCACTTCTGGCTGTGATACTCAATTTGTTGTTTACAGTCAGTTCACAGTTTTCATTGGCTTGTTTGTTTAAAGGTCAGTGCATTAATCCATCTCTGGTGTGCAATGGAGATCAGGACTGTGAAGATGGTTTAGATGAACAGCGCTGTAGTGGCAGTAGCACTGTAGTGTGTAATGAGCAAAAGACACCGCCTAACTCTGACCTCACAGGAAGAGGGTAAAATACGGCTTTTTCACTCTGTATAACCTATTGTTATTAATGGTATAATACAGTATGTAATATTTGGCATCTTTTAGGTTTGATGTGTTGACGGGTGAGCTGAAAGCTGGTGTCATTAACACTCTTAGCTTTGGTGGGCAGTGCAAGAAAGTCTTCAGCGGAGATCACAGAGATTTCTACAGACTTCCACAGAGCCTACTCAGATATAGCTTTCAGGTCATTTTTGACCCATTTTTTTACTATTATCATAGATATATGCCATTACAGTCAAACCAAACTTTATTTAGACACCTTCAACATTTCTCACATTATTACAATTGATTCGCTATTTAGAAAATGACAATAAAATATGAGAAGTTAAACTACTATATGTCTGAACAAATTCATCTTGATAATGTATCAGATAGAACGGGATGTAAAGGATTACAATCAACCAAAAAGCATTCAGCTGTTAGATTTATAATTAGATAATACCAATTTAGATCAACCGGTTACCAAGCAATGCTTACTTTGGTTCAATCAGTGGTGTAAAAGGTCACATTAGTATGAGAATGTGTTCTCTTAGGTATAATATCTTCACAGTTCACTTTATGTTGCTATCTTACGTAAGTGTTCTGCACCCACTAATAAAAACATTTAAAAAAAAATATTTCTGGTGTCTGAATAATTTGACTGTATGATATAAACAGTTTCTATTATTTCCTTTCAGGTCAGTGTTGAAAATGACTTCACTGACGAGTACTATGACAGTTCCTGGTCATATATGAGGCATGAAGAGCAAAGGAAAATAATTAGAGGAGGCCATGATCATAAAACCTTTCATAACGAATTGAAAAAGGACAAGGTAACGATGGATTCGGTATATTAAAGGGTACAAATATTTGATTATATTATATTAAAAATGCTGTTCTTTCTGTCTTTAAGACATATCATCTGCTGATAATAAGAAATGAGGTAGAGGTGGCTCAGTTTCAGAACAATGCTCCTCAATATCTCTCTCTATCTGAAGACTTCTGGAAAGATCTGTCGGCACTGCCCAGCACGTATGATCCATCAGCCTATAGATTCTTTATACAGCGTTATGGCACACACTACATGGAAGAGGGCTCCCTGGGAGGCCAGTATCGGACCCTGCTGGAGCTGGACGCTGGTTATATGATGGAGATGAGTATGTGTTAACTTCTGTTTGTTCTCTGTTCATCTAAAGGGACAGTTCCCACAAAAATTCTGTCATTAATTTCTCACCCTCATGTCATTCCAAACCCATTAGATCTCCATTCATCTTCAGAACACAAATTCAGATATTTTTGATGAAATTAGGGAGCTTTTTAACCGTGCCCCACACGCACAGTAATGTGATTACCACATCCAAAGGCCAGAAAGGACATTGTTAAAACGTCATTAGTGTCAAGAATACAAGAATACTTTTTGTGTGCATATAGAAAACAAACTTAATCACTTTATTCAACTTCATGCAATATTCAACATTTAATATTTCAATAAACCAATTTGAATTACATACACATTTTTGTTTTAATGTTTAATTTTTTATTTTTTATTTTTTTTTTAGTATAATACATACAGACCTCAAGTTTGAATTTTCTGGTCTAGATCATTTTGTGCATGCTTCAGTCCAGGTTTTGTGTGATTTGAGTCATTTTAGTTTTTCCCTGATCAACAAAATCCCTGTGTAAAATTGTGTATGTGTATTTCTTTCTTGTTGTTTAATGTAGGTAAAACGGATATTGATTTCCACCAGTGCATTACACGTGTGAAGCGACGGCTCTTCTATAAAAAGAAAACAACCAGGTGTACAAAACTGATGAATACAATCAAGAGTTTCAGTGGTTAGTCCGAATGACTGATTCTTTGTCAATTAATGTAATTTAAATATCAGATCTGAATTTTATGACCAGACATACCATTTGAAATTCTTCGCAGAGAACAGAAATCATAAGATGCCAGTAAAAACACTCGTTGTTGGAGGACATCCCGCTTATATAGCTGGCCTTAGTCTTCTAGACTTGGAAAATCCTGATAGTAACAAACAGATGTATTCCAAATGGGCTGGATCGGTGAAGGACTTCCCTAAAGTAATAAAACAGAAGGTATGACAGAATTAAGACATCAAAAACATGTGCGTAGAAGTATAACATAAGTGAAGCAGGCTTAATATGCTCTCATATTCGTAGTTGCGGCCACTGTATGAGTTGGTCAAAGAGGTGCCATGTGCTGGACTCAAGAAACTCCTGCTCAAGAGAGCACTGGAGGCCTACCTGGAGGAGCAGAGCCCTTGTCACTGCAGACCGTGTCAGAACAACGGCATGGCTGTGCTCACTGACGGTGTGTGTATCTGTGTGTGTAGGCCGGGCACCAGCGGTAATGCCTGTCAGAATGGCCATGTCATCGGAGAACAACCCGGTAAGAATGTTTGTTCATTTGCTACAGATAAAATCAAATGTAAATGTTTATATTTAATAAAAACCTGGACAATCAGTCAGATTGATTCAGTTGAATCCTGCTACAGTTTTTATTCTCTTGTGACGTTAAAGCATCGACGAAGGTATTGGTTCAGCACTGAAAGCATTTTATTTGTTTCTGAGTCGACTCTTTACACAGTGCACTTTCAGATTTAAACCTCTACAGGATGTTTTCATTCATTTATCTTGTTACAAGGAATGAAAGGTAATTTACAAAAATTGAGAACCTGGGGCACTTTAAAAGTAACAATCCTGTTCATCTTGTCTTAAATGTGTCAAACTGGCCCTGCTTTTTAGGAGTTATTGAAGGAGTCTGGAGCTGTTGGTCTGCCTGGAGTAGCTGCTCTCAGGGTCAGAAGTCAAGGACCCGTTTATGTAATAATCCTGCTCCAAGAAATGGCGGCAAGAGCTGTAAAGGAGAGCCCATAGAGTGGAAGAGCTGTGAGGACCCGGATTTTGAACACCTCAAGTGAGAATCAAAAATTAGTTTTAGGTTTCTGCTTTATCAGACCTGGACTCACATCAGTTTTTTGTATTTTAGAATGATGGAGCCCCATTGCTTTGATCCTTCAGTGACGCCTGTGAAGACGTGTAAAACTCCACCTCCTTTGCCAAATGGATTTGTTTTGGTAAGTACCTCCTGAAGCAAAGAAACTTGAGGGGGGTGGGAATACGCACACAAGCGGAAAACACTTCAATACACAAAACTCACAACAGACATGCTTTAATTCAGTTCAATTCTACTTTATTTGTATAGCGGTTTTACAATACAGATGGTTGCAAAAAAGGTTTGTAGAAGTGAATATAGCAGAAATACACAGCAATGTAATCAAACACAGCAAATGTTATTAACCTCAATTATTATATGTTGGATTTTTAACTTTGCGATTTCAAATTGAACGTTGTGATTAGGCAAAATTTGGTAGCTTTACATGTTGTTCCTGGGTTAGCTTTACATCTCACCCATCATGCATTCAGGACCCTAGGGACATCTATCCAGTGGGCAGTAAGATTGAGTACATCTGCACAGATGGACATGATCACATTGGCAATCCAGTTGCTGAGTGTACAGAGGACCTGACCTGGAGGAAATCACCCATGCAGTGCAAAAGTAATTCTACATGTCAAAAATATACTTTTAAATAAATGTATGAAAAATGCATATACAGTGTACATATATATATATATATATATATATATATTAGTATCTTATATAAATAGACACATATGCATGGATATTTTAAAGAGAAATATTTTATTTTAAGTGTTATTTTATATAAAATATATTTTTATATTTATATATTATATATTTTCAAAATGCATACTATATGTGTGTAAATATTTATATAAAAAAATAAACATAGACAGTAAACACATATAATATGTAAACAAAAACACAGCATCCATATACATGTCAGCATATGTATATATGCTTTTCCAAAATATATTTTTCCTTCCATATATTTTAATCAATGAGAATACGTTCACATTTGCCTGTACAACTCCTGTGAACACACAACATTTGGAAAAAAATAAAGAAGTAACATTATGAAATGTTCCAATGAAAATTATTATTACTAAATCTGTATGCATTCAGTTTTTAGCTCTGATGAGATATTCTAGACATATGTATTACTGTAAAATTTGAATATTTTCTTTCCTCCAAAACACATTTTAAATTATTTTGTGGGGTTTATTTTGGCACACTTATTCTTAAGTGTTCTGGGGAGTTGTTAATGCTTACTCTTTTTCTTTTTATTGTATGTTCACCAGAAACTGCATGCGATCCTCCAGCTGTTCTGAGTAATGTCATTGCCACACCCTCAAAACAAGCTTATCTGATCGGGGAGGCCGTGACCCTGTCATGCCCAAGTGGGATGCAGAAAGAAGGTGAAGCAGAAATTATGTGCCGTCTTGGTCTCAGCTGGTATCCAACACCTGAGAGTTTGCGATGCAAGACAGGTAGGTTGTAGGCTCCTAATAAACACCAATCAGGTGATTGGTTTTAATTAATGCTAATATTGTTTTCCTGAATAGTGGAAGCAGTGCCCACTCAACCAAGCCTACTCTGCAAACCATGGGAAAAATCAGCGAAGGGTCAGTGTGTTTGCAAAATGCCATATGAATGCAAGTAAGTTTGTTAGATATGGTATTGAATGCAAAAAATAATGATCATACAAAGAAGGAGGCATTAATATGACATTTCTATGTGACGTTGTCCAGGGCTTCACTCCACATTTGTGCCTCTGTGCGTCCTGGACGGGTGAACAGAATGAGCATCTGCCAGCTCGGGGCCTTGCAGTGTCTGGGACAAACATTTACTTTGCTACAAGTCAGTGCATGCAGTTGGCCAGAAACCAAATTCACATCCTGTCAGGACTGCCATGAGTGGGAGACATGTGACGGTAGGCTCATTATAAAAAATCAAAACCTTTTTATGTAAGGACGTAGCACTTACCTTATGTGCAGTTTGAACAATTTACTTTAAATAAACTATTTATTTACTAATGCATAATGTATAACAACAAGTATTTTTCAGGTATGAAATATGTCTTGATTTTTTCATCTTAGTCATATCTTAGTGGTCTCTCTCTGTGCAAAAAAAGTCACAGCTTGAAAATAATTTGCATTGGATAAAGGTGTCTGCTAAGTGCAAAAAATGTAAAACATGTAAATGTGTCCCCAGGTTCGAAATGTGAATGTAAAGATACTGAAGACTGTTTAGATGACTCCGCCCACCTGTGTGTCTCTCTAATGGGCGGAGCTCCTGAGATGGTTTCAGAGTGTGAAGCCGGGGCTTTGAGATGTCAAGGAAAAGACATCAAAGTACTCAGCATTGGACATTGTCCAGCATAAACAACTTTCAATTGCTCAATGCAACTGTATGCTTTTATTTTTATTTTTTTTACAAATTGTAATGTGTAGTAATATCTATCTGTTTATATATCTATCTATATATATTGACCCTCTAACACTAACCCTATTCTAATTCTATTCGCTAAAAAACTTTTTAGTTTTTTTGCTTGTTTTCTTTAAAAAAAAAGTATTTTATACCTACCTTTATTATTTATTTAACAATTATCAAAAAGAAAAAAAGGCCTCTAACACTAGCTTGCCCTATTCTTTTTCTATTCTATCTGTTTCTTTTTCATTATATAATAAAAACCTACATTTACTGCATTAGTCTAAGACTTGTTATAGTACTTGCATATTGCTCTTTTGTGATTTTTATTGCTTCCTTTCTTTCTTAAGTTGCTTATAATAAAAGTGTTTGCTAAATGATTAAATGTAAGTGTGTGTATTTATGTAAATGTAAATATATATATATATATATGTATATATATATATATATTTGTAAATAAGTGCACATTCATTAATAAAATGGTTCTTAAATTGTGTGCAATAACAGATCAAAGTCACATTTACACTTTTCAGTGTTATCAACAAAAAATAACTTATTTGTCTCTGTACATGCTGGGATAGAAGAAAGCATTTTAATGTTGCAAAAATACACACTCGAGCTTTAACAGATAAATACAAGAGCATATCTGAAAGTCTGATAACGTTTTATTGTGATGTTCTACATTAATATCAAGACTGCTCAAAAAATAACTGCATAGCATGCTGTGAGCGACTATAAAACAACAATGTGTTATCTGTACAAATCAATAAGGAGTGAGCATTTCAGCTGTGAATATGTCTATGAAATTGGTGCACAATTAAGAACTCGCACAAGGACCTTCATGCAGAAGCTCAAACTCCATCTTGCTGCACTTCATGGCAGCCATGAAGCACAGATTCATGCTCCGTGTGCTTTGGGCTCGCACAATTTTCAGGCAGTACATTTGCTTCCCATCTTTGGAACATTCCCTGGGGATTTTGCACTCGCATGTTTTTGATACTAAGAAAAAAAAGATGGCGTTAGATGAAATCAATTGAATACAAACCAAAGAAGCTTTGATTGTGAAACAACACGTTACATAAGGATTCGTGATCAGATCTGTACCTGAGCAGGTCTCCCACTCGTAACAGGTGTCTGAACCGCAGGGCTCCTGCACAGAGCTCTGCTCAGATACACCGGCCCTGAATTTGGCCCAGTCCAGACTGCCTGCGTCGGTTTTGCATGGTCCATTATTCATAAAGTATAATCTGTCTCCATGACAACGGTTGGCATGAAAAGCGCAGAGGGACATCATAATGGTAGTCTCCTTGTCAGCGTCAAAGACGCACAGATCTGCTCTGTAATTTCTGCAGGAAACATAAAATACTAAATGGTCATGTTTCCCGACAGACCATGGCATAAGGGTCCACAAATCTTAATCTACTGGCATTCATACCTGCATTTCTCTTTAGACATGCAAATGCATTTAGCCCCATCATGTATCTCTCCAGGTTTACAGTTGCTGTCAGGTACAAAGGGTTTATCTGCAAAAAAAAATCTTACTCATTTAGCCATTTTTAAATCAAAAGAGCTAAAGAAAATATACAAAAGCTCAGTTATTCTGTACCAATCTTGCAGTGTATGTCCTGTGGGATGCTTGGATCCCAAACAAGACTCTTCCCACACGTGTAATAATAACTCCCTGAGGGACTCATGCCACTCTCTAAGCAGCCCAACATGATATCACTTCCTACTTGAAACTCCATTTTGTCTGGGTATATCGTCATCCCATCAGGCACTGCAGGTTTGGTGCAAACGTTTTCTGGAATGACAGGAAGACAGGAAAACTGTTTGGGACAAAATGCGCATAAATCGGTTCATAAATTGTATAAGCATTTCTATGGCTTACTGATGCACTGCCCCTTCGGTTTCTCCCAAGTGCCATCTTGCAAACAGTAAATGAGCTGGAATCCATCCAGTTTAAAACCAGTGAAGCAAACAAACTCCTCATGATCTCCATAATCGTACTGACGCTTGTTGATCTGGTAATATATTCAAGCTGGATATTAGTGGAATCACTTATATTCAGGAATAAATGCTGTGTAAAAGTTTGATTTTAGAGAAAGAAAGTGTTGTGTTTCCTCACCCTCAGGTGGCTGTTGGCAGGTGGACGGGGTTTTGGACAGCCAGAAGCTCCGGGGGGCAACTGGCTGTCACGGTTCCCTTGAGTCTCAGACTCATCATCATTAATGCACACATTTTGCCTGTCAGAGACAATTGTTACATTCATTGCGCATGAAATTGTGCTTGATCAATAACTTAAAATGCATTCAAATCCATATAACTGAAACAACATATATGCAATAAACACAAATTATTTTAATTATTAACAATTAACAGTAGGGTTGGATATTGTTTAGGGTTTTTTCGATACCGTCGATACTTTTAAATCAGTTCAGTGACTAAACCTGAATCGATACTTAAAAAATAAAAATGTTAAGACTTTATAATAACTGCACACTATGAATCATTAGTTAAGCATTAGTAAACAGTCAGTTCATCTTTTATAAAGCATTGTTCCAACATTAATAGTCATTAGTAAGCAGTTTATAAATACAGCTATGAATGACTTGTTCTTGATTTATAATCATTTCTATTACAAAGGAGATTTAAAGGTTTGCCATAAATTTGTTGGGTTTGTCGTTCAGGCACGGCACCAAAATCTGTGTTTTGATTCGGTTCGGTACATACTGGTTACTTAGGTAACAGTGCCATGACGGTACCGGGTTTCGGTACCCAATCCTATTACTAGAGTTATATTATTACTAGAGTTAAGGAAACACACATTTTTCTCAGAGTGTGTGTGAGAGAGCAGTGAGTAGAAGACAGGTGAGACTGAATGGATTGTATGCAAATGATTAGTTGTATGCGCACACTGCCTATTGTAGAACAATACAAATGAATCAACATCAGAATGAAGCTAAGAACAAATTTATATGTGTTTACACATGTAATTATGTGCAATTAGCAACTGCAAAAAATGTTTGTGCCGCTGACCCCACTGATACCTCTGCTTGTAGTCTACAGACAAGACAAAGCACTTACGTTTGAAAAATAGAGATGGTGCATTCCTCCACCTGTTTCTCAGGGCCTTGGCAGGGTCTGCCGCCTCGCTGCGGTGGAGGATTGTTACAGATACGTGAGCGTTGCTTCTTCATGGTGGCATCACAAGCACTCCATGAGCTCCAGCAACTCCAGCGCCCATCAACTTCGTCTGTGAGATATGGACAGAAATTTATCTCACCTTATCTATTTTTAAGCATTTTATTTGATTTATATTATGTACATTATATATGGGTATTAATATTCTATCTTCTCTCATTAATCACTTTCCGCCACGTCAAAGCTTTGTTCATCTTCAGAACACAATTTAAGATTTTTTAGATGAAATCAAGGAAGTCTGTCCCATTGACTGCCAAGAAAACTACACTGTAAAGGGCCAGAAAATGATGAAAGACATCGTCAGAATGGTCCATCTGCCAACCTTAAGCTTAAGCAGCTACGAGAATAATTTTTAAACTTAAAGAAAATGAAATTAACGACTTTATTCAACAATTCGTCACTGTAGCATGACTGAACAGCTGACACAGAACAGTGTACGCTATTTGCATCCAGTAGATACTGTCCAAAACGGGGCTAAGCTATGGTGCCGAATTGTTGAATAAAGACATAATTTTTGTTTTCTTTAGGTACAAAAATTATTCTCGTAGCTTCATCACGTTACAGTTCCACCAGACGAACTATTCTGATAATGTCTTTCATACTTTTCTGAACCATGACAGTGTATTTAGCTTGGCAGTCGATGATTTTTCATACCAAACATCTTAAATTGTGTTCCAAAGATGAACAAAGCTTTGGAATAACATGATGGCAAGTGATTAATGACAAAATGTTCATTTTAAGAGGCAGTCATGGCCTAAAGGATAGAGCGTTGGGCTTGTAACCCAAAGGTTGTGGGTTCGAGTCACAGGTCCAGCAGGGATTGCGGGTGGAGTTAGTGAATAACCAGCGCTCTCTCCACCTTCAATACCACGACTGAAGTGAGACCCTTGAGCAAAGCAATGGCTGCCCACTGCTTCGGGTGTTCACTGTGTGTGTGTGTGTGTGAGTTGTTCACTTCTCACTGCTGTGTGTGCACTTGGATGGGTTAAATGCAGAGCATTTACCCCTAGTATGGGAAACCATACCTGGCCACATGTCATGTCCTTTCCTGGTGGTGGAGTAACCCTTTAACTTTTATCTATTAAATTAACATTTAAATTCTATATTTCATGCATGCATGTGAACCTGTAGTATAGTCCTGTGCTCGTTTCTCGCAGTTTGGTCCATATGTCCCCGTCTGGCAAATACAAAGGCACTCGGTTCCAGAAAGAGCAGGCCGAGCGTTGTTTGGGCAGGGGGCACATTTGCAGGAATCAAATTCGGTTTGATACTCTTCCAGTGCCTTATAAAGATGCCTTCTCTTCGTCATAGAACAAGGGAAGCCCCTCGCCAAATTTACTAAAGGCAAAAGCTAGAAAAGACATTGACTAATCAATATTAAGGATTTATTGTACCTATTTTAAGTTCCTTTATACCCACAAATATTTGACAGGTTTTTCTTCCTAACCTCAAAATCGATAACAGTTGGATTGTCTATTGTAGATTTGATCCAGTTCTGGTATATACTGCTGTCTGGCGATACACCTCTCTTCTCCCAGGCCAGGGCTGTTGTAAATTCAGCTCTACCTCCTTGCACTGTTGTGATACACTTCTCTGCTGCTTTTACAATTGACCCTGAAGACAAGCGCATTTCCAATCTGGGATATATATCTTAAAAAATAACTGTTTTACATGAAATAGTACATTTGTGAATGTATTACCTTCATATTTGGTTTGTATTGTATGTGTTCCACATGTGGAACTATGTGACTCCCTGTTATAGAAAAAAGTAAAGATGGAGGAATCCTGACTAAAGCAATTATTCATTTCTGCTTCTGTCAGTCCTGGGAATCACAAGGAGATAAGACCGATTTAAAAGAACAGTTTTATTTCAGTCTAATGAAGTCACATGTGACGCAATCATATAACAATGTCTGCTTACCACTGGTTTTTAGTTCTTCTCTGTCATATTGGAAAAGGAGGTCATACTTTCCTCCTAACGTCCCAGAGATGAAATAATGTGTCCCGAACAGCTGGAAGATCTGTCTGTAAAGGGCATAGTTGTATTCTAGTGGCAGACTGTTCAGAAACTGAAGGAACTGGTCTGCTAAGTAGAGGTCAGAGGGTTTCAGTCTGAAAGTTGATGTGGCAACAACCCGATGCACCCTGTAAAACTCAGAGTCCTGCACAAACATTACAGAAAGAGATCTGAATTAATAGGAATAAATAAGGCATAGAGCATCATAGTTTGAGGCTTGAGATCTCTTGCCTTTTGTTGAGATGCTTTCACTGCCTCTTTGAGAAGTGGTTGATTCGATTCTTTGGCCAGGTTGACTTTTTGGGGTTTGATTTCTTGGTCTTTAATATCCTCAAGATTTTCTACCTGGAATGAACTCAAATAAAAAAAAAAATGTATAAAATCCAAACACTAATTGATTTCATGTGATTTGTGATATTGGTTTTAAGGTAAAACAAAAAACAGCTGTTAATTTATTTATTTTTCCTTTTTGTTAGAGGCACTGATATTGAAATCATGGTCAGTACTGCCTATATATAGTTTAATGGATATATATATTTCTCCTAAAGAATTTATTAATGTTATGTTTAAATTATTTTAAAAGGAATAATTATGCGTAAGCATTACAACTTAATAAAATAACATTTTGATTTAACATTAATATTTTGGTATATAGACATTACATAGTACATAGACTTAGACAAATAGGCTAAAAATGTTAATATAAAATATTAGCTAATATATTTTCAAAAAACGAAAAAACCTACGTTCTAAGGTATTTAAAAGGTTCTTCACAGCGCTGCCATAGAAAAACCTTTCCACAAAGAACCATTCAGTCAAATGTTCTTTTTAAAGAACCATTTCTTTCTTACCTTTTTTATAATTTAGATTTTTTCAGATATTAAAGGTTCTTTATGAGACCATTTAGACAAAAAGGTTTTTCTATGGCATCATAGTACCTTTATCTTCAAGAGTGTACCTGTATCGTGTCAATATATTGTGTAATCTTTCTACACCATTTAACAAAGTATGACAGAAATGAGATTTTCCCCACCTTGATTTCGTATCTCTCAATGTTGGCAGGTATTCTGTAGTAGTTTCTCCCGTGCTTTTCTATAATGCATTTACCCCCCAAGAATGAGTTGTCCAGAACAGCACCTCTCAACTGCTGTGCTGCAGCATCAAATCTAATTTGCAATATAACTTTGATCAGTTTTACGATGAGAACAATCTCAAATTTGCAGATTTGTTTTCCTAACAGCATGTCAACACCTTAAAAAACCTACAACGTCCATGTAAAATATTTTTTGCAATCTAAGAAACCCAAATGATCTTTATCTGTAACTCACCCATAACCAATCAGGTCTGCCCCGGGAATGGGAGCATATATCCGATCGCTACCACACACACTTTTTGTTTGCCCGCAGTCTCTCTCGTCAGAGTTGTCCCCACAGTCGTTCTGTTTGTTGCACTGCAGAGTAGCGTTTATACATCTTCCTAGCAAGTCAGGGGCAATAATGCAAGCTAGTTATCATGCACCTATTGTAAGTTAAGGTGCACATATGCTCTGTTGTTGTGAAGAAGTTGATGAAGATAATTACCACTGTCACAGGTGAACATATCCTTACAGTTGACTGGTTCAATCCCACATTCCTTGGAAGGGTGACAGGCTCTTTCCTCTGTTAGAGATGGACTACAATCTCCCCCCCCAAACTGAGCTGGCCTCAATACAGACCTGGTTTTGAACTAAATCACACAATATTCACACACTTACTAGGGCAGATTACTATATTTAAGCAATTTCACACTAGCAAGAATGTTGACATTGCTGAATATTAGCAGAATATTAGAACAAGGTTACATGTTGATATTTGGAAAATTGTTGCAGCAGCAGTAGTTAATGTTAAGAAACATTTTTTCTGACATTTTTAAAGCAATACTAGTACATCGTAAATTAATCCACTAAAGATATTGATGGAATCACATTCAGAATGATTTTTCCAGCTGATGACGAATACACATTCTGACAGCCAATCAGAATCCATTCTGTTCTCACGAGCTTGATAATTTAAAGCGGTTGATCATGCGATGTGCGCTTAGAATATACAAATAGTTCGCTGGTGTGGAAGAAAATATCGTTATCATGCTTGACGTGAACAGGTTTAAATTATACCTGCGTGAAACACCATAGACATAAACATGGAGAAGTAGCTCCAGTTAGATAGTTCTTCCGCGGGATGCCTGCAGATCTGTTTATTAACTGCTAGAGTACCAAAAGCCACATAGCAAGCGTTGCTTTAACAAGCGCGTTTTGAACAAATGTGTTGAATAAATCTCGCTCATAAAGACTTGTTGCTTATCGCCACCTACTGGCATCACTTTCCCAGCTTTTGACAGATATAGATTTTATCAGCTGTTTAAACTTTCATGCTGATGGCACCCATTCACTGCGGAGGAATGGATGCATTTTCTCCAGGAATCGTTCGTCAAACGAACATAAATCAAAGCGGCAGTATTTCAAGGACGTGAAAAGAAACAGTCCAAAATTGATTCTGCTGTTATAGCAGCATTATATTGTATGTCTTAATTTTAATATCTGTGCGCTTTACTCACAGATTTTTTGGCACACGGCGAGCACTCTGACCAGGGTCCAAACTCAGTCAGCTGACAGTTTATGGAACAAGCCTCAACATTGCAATCTCTGGTCTCGTGTGTCTGACACAGCCTTAAACAATTGTTTTTGTTCCAGTGATCATCATGGCGTACAGCTCTGCAACAAAATAGATGTACATAATAAAACAATAAACATCTATATTTAAGAAATATGTTAAATAACAGTTACCTTGTACGTTCTTGGGTACCAGAGTTACAGGTTTTGGTGCAAAGGGACCATGAACTCCATGGGTAATGATCACAGAAACATCCCATAATGGGAGTAAATGAGGCCAGGGTGCAGAGTAGGACAACGGGAATGGCAGCATGATCCATAGAGAAGAAATTCTGTTGGAACTTGATAGCTTAAGGGAAAAATAGAAAGAAGTAGGTTATATGCAAATATAAACATCAGTTTTAATATATCGAGTAATCAAGACCTTACCACAGACAGTTTCTTGAGAAGAGCTGCAAAAACCTAATAGTACATGAGCTTGATGGATAATACATCAATTTCAGACTCCTCCAAAAAGCATGTAAGCACACTATATCACTGCAATATGAGTAAACATTCAAATCAGAGAGACGGACACACAATCAGCTACTCTGGAAAAGTAACTCTAATTCTGACCTGGATGATTTACATTCTCTCACAACTTTACATAATTTGTCCACCCCCTTTGCTTCCAGTAAACCCGTGCAGCTGGAAGCCGTCACTTTGACATTTGGCTCCTAATTTGACCATGGGAATGTGGACCGGGAGTACATGAACATGTTATTACAGGTCAAATTTATTGCTTTTCTTCATGCCAAATTAGAGGTCTCTTTTGCACGTTATCTTATTTTTTCTTCATTTTAAACATGCATCAGTTTAGAGGTCATTTTTAAGGCAAAAAACTGAATGCAAATGAATGTAGGTTGCAATAAATCAAACAATTACAATAAAAAACAACAACTTTATTATCATTATAAAATGAATTATAGCTTATATGAGCTGCAACTATGCACACTTTATAGACATCTGACATTAGGAGAAATCATGCTGCAAACCCTCAATAAACTGATATGCATTCACACAAACCTGATGTCTTGAATGGATAAATTCAAAATAAAATCATTTATAAATACAATGTTTATTTACAATTATTCGTATTATGTACATAGTGAATTTTATTGTGTTATATTTGTTTCAAGCTTAGAATGAAATAGCAATGGCTTTAGTGCAGAGCTCTCGTGCCCTTAAAATGACTAATATATATGTTTTAATAATTTCCCTTTTATGGAAGACTAAATTAAAATCATTGCACAGTGACTAAATTCATAGAAAAAAAAAAAAGAAAGAAGAAGCAAGAAGATGAAATACAACAATCCCATAACTAAACGTACCCTTTCACTGACAACAAACTCTATGACTATGATAAAATCAAATCAGAGACAGATGTTATTATTTTACTTCATTCTCTTGCTTTTTTTATATAATCATATGATTTCACAGCACATGGCAAAGAATGAACTTCTCGGTAACTAAAAATACACCATTGATTTTGCTTAAAAACTCAATTGGCAGGGTTCTGAGTCGAGGGGATTCTGTCCTCCAACAAGGGATTAAGTAGTTTAGACAGTGTCCAGGGACAAGTTACATTAGCGAAACAGTTCCAGAAACACGAAGGAGACGAGTAAAGCGTAAATTGATCAATGATCAGAAAAGAAGACTTTGAGAGAATTGAAGGTTCAACCAGACACAAGGCAACAAAGCCCGGAGAATCGCCTCTTCCTCTGCCTCGCCAGTGGATAAGGAGTCAGATTTAGCAGACTGCTGTCATCTATAAACATAAAAGCACAGTATTAAAAAAATAAACACATTTCTAACTACATGAGCATATTTTTAAAGAAAAAAAAAAACTATATTTTAAGAATTGATTCCTAAAAACTTTTGAGACGTACCTTGATTTTTCAGTGGCAAAGGCATTGTCTCCCTGAGTTTGCTTAGAAGGTTCCTCATTTCTCGCATATCACTGGAAGAAATTTCACAACATAGGACATCATATAACTGAGATTATAGCAAAAAGGATGTACACGCTTTTTCTCAGGTTTTCAATAATTTTTCCCTTCAAAGTCTGTCACGTTGTGATTCATCTCTAAGCTGGTAGGTTGTTTCAAATCCCTAAAATTCGGAGTTAATAAATTTGAAAAGTACTTCCACAACCAACGCTGCTGGGAAAAAGTGCAAAAGTCGTACCTCTCTATGTTCTCAATGTCTGTGCACACGACCCAGGATTCCTGTGGAAAATCTACCGGTGACGATGATCGATCCTCCAGCATCGGCACATCAGAGCTTTCGTCAACCTTGTAGTCCATGTTTGGCTCAGGGCACACATCATTTCCTGAAGCGAGTGACACAAGATTGAAATGTTACGCTTTGTTTTGCTTGCTGAAAAAACAAGCAAATGCTTAAAGGAGCTGTTTTATGTATTTATTGTGCCATCCCCGCCACCTTCAGACTGACAGTTGTATTTCACCATGCAGTATATTAGCTTTATGTACTCATGTCTGTTTATGTAAAGAATCTGCTGTCCTCTGCTGGCTGTCATTGACACAACACCTTTCCTATGGAGCTGCAGAACACCCAACAGACACATTGATTTAAGCATCTCTGTAATGTACATCTCCAGACAGCACTGAAGCTGGATGAACAATCTGCATATTTCAGGGTGGATTTCACCATCCTCTGGCCTAAGAAAAGCAGAGAGAGAGAAAAAACACATTACATTGCATCTTCCAGACACGTCATCAAATCTGCATGGCTGTTCTAACATACAGGCTTACCCAGAGATTGCGATGAGGTTTTGATAGGCGACCTGGGCTACGGCGCATCCTTTGATGCGAGTCTTGTGCATCTGTGCCCTTAAAGAAGGAAAATCAATTGTGTTCTCCCCTATGGAGATGACCTGCTCACGATGGAGAGCCACAAGAGTGTTGAACTCCTGAACGGTCTAAAAATTGAGACAAACCCTGCTCATTCTATTTTTAGAAAGTCAATGTGTATAGATTAAACTACAGCAGTTTTTTGGAACATGGTAACTGGTTTGATTTGTAGACCATCTTGGACTAGCTTCAAACCAGTTACCAGCTAGTCAAGCTGTTATCTGGAACATGGTAGCTGGTTTATCATTTTTGACTGGCTAGAAATGTTCCAAAAAAGATAGCAGCTTAAACTGGATTTTCCAGCAGGATAAACACGAGTTTAGCTGCCATTATCTAGATGCCACATAGCAACACATGGGATTGTGGAGAGGAATGTATGGTGCAGAATGAAAACACAAATAGCAAATGATAAACATGGTAACAGTAATTGTTTATCTTATAAGCAATTCATATTTCAATATATCACATCCCTTTTGGGCTTTTAGTAACGTTATGTGTTAGAAAGTATCAATGATAATGAGCTTTACATATCTACTGCATTTATTAGTACTGGTTACGCGCGATCTGTCAATTTGCATATAATTGATAGTAATTTTAATGGGTAGACACAAAAGAAAACATCCGCAGAAGAGTGACAGCGGTTATCCTACAGCACGCTCACCGTTCTACAGTCTTCCATCGCCCGCTGAGCTCTCCGCGTGCTCTCGGTGCTCTCCCGCCGCTCCGGATCCCTCACCGAAGATTTGCCGATTTGAAAAATGTTGGCTGCGGATCTGGGGCGGTTCTTTCGCCCGTTCGGTGCAGAACACATGCATACGCATCCACGAATAAAACCGCCTCACTTAAAAAAATGTCTTTATTCCGTCTATCCTCGATGAGAGGGTGAGGTCGATCCTTGGATGCGGGTTGTTTCGATGATTAGAGCGATGTGACGGAGCCGAGCGAGCGAGCGAGCGTCCGCGACGCTTCCTCTGCATCTCCCGCACCAACAGGCGAGTCACCTTCACCCCTGGCGAGGGCCGAGCGCCGCCGCTGGATCTCCACAACTGCGCGCTTCACGATCCCTAAATAAACGGGTTCTTCGAAGAAACACAATTGCTTTGTGTGAGGGAGAAAAAAAATCACAATTTTATTTGGACAGCATTAGAAAATATGAAGTAGTTACGTTTTTGCAAAAAAAAACTCGATACGTTAAGGTATGCGTGTTGTGACACAAATTTTACATGCAACATTATGAGAACGTTAGTTAATGGTTAAGCCCAAAAATAACTGTTTGCAGGTGTTCTCTATTAAGTTTAAGATTACTAAAAAATGCATTCCCACATGAGATTTGGCTATCAGTCATGTCCATTGCCAAATCTTAACAAATAAATCTCATTCAAGTAGAATTAATTGACACAACAAAACATGTTCTGAAACATTTTACTGAGTAAAAGAAGACATTACATATGTACAAAGGAAACCTGGGTTCTAGCATTAATCAAGCATCTAAGCCACTCCAAGTCATGGTAACAGAAAAAGAGAAAACCTATCAAATCATATGCAGTATTATACCCAGAGTTATTGCTTTTTCTCCTTTCTGCTGCATTAGCTATAATACTGTTGACATGTCAAGAAGGCAGATGCTATAAGGTAATGCTTGAAGTGATATCTATGGATTGCACAAACCCTATAAGACCTAAACCACAAACAAACACACAAATGATTCCCACAGGAAGAAAAAAAACCTTAAGATTTCATCATAATTGAAGCTACATTGAAATAAAAGTATGAGGCACTTGATGAAATGTCCACCGTCAACAACATTCATTTGTCCAGAAACAGCAAACAAGATAAGAACTAATCCTCCATACATCAGAGGAGGAGGAAGTAGCAGAGGCAGCAGAAGATGATGAACGCCATCACCCAATGCATAGAGTAGATAGAGATGATCACAAAATCAATGTCAAATGGCCAGCCCCACATGTCTCCCAGATCCAAGGCATCCAGGCCAAATGCTCTGTGTGGAAACTGCCATCGACTGGCAGGACCACCGTGCCTCTGAAATCCTGAAATAACAAAAAAAAACAATGAAAGAAATGTTAACTTCTTAACACTTAGTGTCCTAAAGACATGCTAATGCAAATGACATATGACAAACCCCAAAATATGCGGAAACGATTTGGACAGTTGGGCAGGGGCCATTTGGAATAGTTGGTCTTCTGAAAGGTCTCATGTCTTGAATGATACACTTTTGGGAAGCAAGTCTTTGTAGTTTGACTGAGCTCTGAAACAAAAGGTTCATCAGGTGCTTAGTTCCTAGAAGCAATATCATGGAGCGAAAACGGAGTTTATGTTTTCCACTCACCTTCCTGAAAGAGTACATGGGATATGAGGGTCCTACAGAGGGGACAGGGGGTATTGCTTGGCCTGTTCTTAGCCAGAGTTCTCAAACAGGGCTCACAGAACACATGACTGCAAGGATGGCACTTGTAAGGGCTGTAATATACATCTAAGCACACGGCACATGTGTATCCCTCCCTCTCTTCATCATCGCTGCCTGTTAGGTCCCATTTCATAGCCTGATATGTAGAAGTAACACATAAAATATGATTGAATAACTAATATACTGTGTAAAAAACAAGCATACAAAAAAAACAGACATCCACCCTTTATTGGTTATCAAAACAAAAAAGAAAATTCTCCAATATAATGACACCTGCTGCAACAGCCACATGCAGCTGCGAATGGCTTATTAAGATCCTCAGTATCTTGCAGCAGCTAATTATGTGGATTTATGCCAGTCCTGATCCACAAATCTATTATTGCCATTTTGCCAGAGTTCTTTTCAGTACACAGCTCCTCTTTTAATAGCTCCCATTTATTTCTTGCTTTTCTGGCAACTCACAGATTAAACAAACTACAGCTGAGTACCTTTCAGAACAGGGTGATACTCCCGTAACTATACTGTAGAGCATGGAGCTAGAAAAGTAATGGATTATGAAAATATGTATTCACTGAATGCAGTCCAAATAACCTTAGATAACAAAAGCATCTATCAGTGCAGTTTTTAATAACACATTTTTAGTGAATTACCCATGACTGTGTGTTACATATTTTGTACGTTAATATTGATAATATACACTTAATGCCAAATGCATAAATTTAATATAGCAAAAACATCTGTCAGTGCAGTTTTTTTAAATACATTACAATCACACGTTACATATTTTATATATTAATGCTTGTTTATATTTAAGAAAGTTTCTTACAATTATAAAAATGACATTTTTTATAGAATTGCAAGCTCAAAAACTTTAATGTTGATGAGTGATGTTGGACAATGTATAGTTCTGTGTGCCAAAATTAAAACCTTTTTACAATTTCTGTCTGTGTCGTGTCCAATTATTTTAGAAGAAATGCAAATCAGGGAATAAATAGGCATAATTTTTTTAAATTAAATATTTTTGTTTTGTCAAAAAAAACAAATTTGGACTATAAAATATGCGTGATTGTTTTGAATGTCTTTGAATTCAATTCAATATAATCCAAATGAACATCCTGAAGGGAAACCAAATTGATTTAATACACAAATAAATAGAAAATTAAGACTTTGTTTGGCACCACCTACAACTTTAAAACATCTCACCAGATCTTTTTCCTCCTGCTGTCTCTGTACCCAACGCTCCTTCTTCCTCTGCTTCCTTCTTTGGCTTTTCAGGCGGTTTTTCTCTTTCTTGGAAAACTTTGGCTCTAGGTTGGGTGAGATGTTTCTTGATGGCTCCTCCATCACTCTGTGTCTGATCTCCTCTGGATTCATAGCTCTGTTCAGAGAGGTTCTACTCTGAGAAGCAGAACCCAGATGCAGTACCTCTAAGCTCTCCTGATAATCAGACCGCTGTGGTAACAATTCAGAAGGTAAAGAAACATCTGTGCCTCTCTCAACTGTCTGCAGAATCTGTGGCTCCTCAGTCGACTCAACCTCAGCTTCAGTAGAGGCTACACGGGTCACAGTTGAGGAAGAAGAAGATGAACTTATTGTCTGTGCGTTATACTCCACCTCATTCTTCCACCTCATGGTACGTTCTCTAGTCCTTCCTAGTCTTGTCAAAAGAACTGGAGGTTTTAGGTCCTGATCAACACGACTCCTACTGAGATGTACATTTGTATCTTGTCCACAGGAACATTTGGAGCAATTCACAAAATTAAAGCCTCCTAAGCGAGCTCCACAGTTTTGACAGTTTAGTTTCCCCACTGTCCAACTGGCCTGCAAGAAATGTACATATTATCAGAATAGATCATTTCCAGATGTCAGCAGCCCAAATTGCATTAATTAAAAACATAAAGAAAGGAAAACTACCTGATCGACACTCGCCAAAATCCAATCTGACAAAGATTCAACATTCAAATGCCACACACCGCATGTGGTGGCAGCATCGCTTGATGTTACTACCTGTGTTAATATAGAGCAGTGTCATTCAGAAATATATATCACTGATGATTATCACTGCTTTCACTTTAATGAAGATCTTAAAAAAATCCAATATAACGAAGTTACCTGTTAAGATAAACTATTAAAGGCTTTAGATATATAATGCTCCCACCTTCAGGAGGCTGTTCGAGGTTATTAGACATCTACGGCACTTTCTGCAGCGAAGGTTTGTTGGATCTTCTAGTGTCCCTGATTGATCTTGTTCCTCAATCTGTTTGAAAAGTGCATTAGAAAACCATATTTAATTCCTAGTATACATATGCTTAGGTAAATTAGTAACACACACGGTTTAATGCATGCATAAGCAGTTCTTAAGTAGTGTCGTTTGTTGTTATCTGTGTACGTCTTCGTAATCTGCCTCTTTTGCATGTTTGCAAACTTCATGGTCGAGCATAAATAGGCCAGTACAATCTCTCGCCACAAACAACATCAAAATTAGTACAACACAGGAACATACGCTTATCTCCTTACAGGAATATACTTATCTCGCAATAAGTTTTACATTCCGTTTGTAACGTTACGCACATTAAAAAAATAACGTTAACGTTACAGTAATAGTTTCTGTACTGGCCGGTGTTTCCCCTGTCAATATTTGTAAGTACTTCCTGTTTGTCTAAGTTAAACATTTATTTTACGTATGTACCAAAATATTACATACCACGGAAGAGGTAGCCATGTCCTTCGACGGAATTTCTGAAGCGCACCTCAAGTTGTTTGGCTAAAAGGCTAAAAACAACAAACTGGCTCTGTACTGCTCGGAGTACAGTTGCCTTCGCTACGGAAGCCGCAGAGGGACAAACTATTAAATCAAAACACACGCGGAATCTGCTCGGAACAGGCGTAAATACTGTGATTTCCCCAATATAACACATATACCACAATAATTAATCTATTTCATTAAAAAGCTGCTCATTCATTTATTAAACCAGTCTAAATTTAGTAAACCAAATGAATGCATAACGGAATAACAAAATTACGTAATTTAATTACAGAATTAATGTAAGAATTAATTAGCCTAATGTAAATCTGTAATTAAATTAAAGTTAAGGTTAGCCTATTTTCATGCTAACATTTACAAAATGGGGTTCTGAATGTTTTCACACAGATTTTTCTTTCCCAAAATGAAGTGGCTGTACTGAAATATCACCAATATTTCTGAAATAACCGCTTCATTTATTGCCTTATCTATATGCTATGCTTGTTTTTTTTAAGATATGCTAACTGCTTTTAAAGCACTGATGCTTGTGTTTCCTGATGAGCTATACAAAAATTTGGGGTCAGTAAGATATTTTAAGGTTTTTAAAGATGTTTCTTCTGCTCATCACGGCGCAATTTATTAGATTAAAAATCCAGAAAAAAACATAATATTGTGAAATATTATTTCAATTTAAAATAATTGTTTTCTGTGTCATTATATTTTAAAATGTAATTTATTCCTGTGATACAAAGCATCATTACTTCAATTTACATCAATTTCAGACCTTTCAGAAATCATTCTAATATGCTGAAGTGTTGGAAACAATTGAGCTGCTTAATAGTTTTTTAGGATTCTTTAATCATTAAAATAAGAGAGAAGCATTTATTTAAAATGGATAATAATCTTCAGAACTACTGTTATTTACTGTTACTCTACAGTTCAAAAGTAATTTTTATTCTTTCATATTTGAAAGAAATGAATACATTTATTAACTTATTGTTATTATTTAATTAATGTATTAATTAAATAAACAAAAAAGTCACAGCGTAGATTGACATTTTAGAAATGTTTTATATTTGGTTAAAAAAAATGTTGTTTTTTACATGTTAGTCAAAGAATCTTGAGGGGGGAAAAAAAGAAAAAATATATTTGGCTGCTCAACTGTTTCAGGCATTGACAATTCTAATAATAGATCAGCATATTAGAATGATTTCTGAAAGGATCATGTGACACTGAAGACTGGAGAATTGATGCTTTGTGTCACAGGAATAAATTACATTTTAAATTATATTCACACAGAAAACAGTTATTTTAAATTCAAATAGTATTTCACAATATTAAAGTTTTGTATGGATTTTTAATCTAATAAATGCAGCCTTGATAAGGATTTGAAACCTCTTTAAAAAAAAATTAACCGGCAGTGTAGATAACTAGCCTACTTCTTATTATATTTTAAATAGGGTAACCTGTAATTTATAACCTGTTACTCAACATTTCTATGATAACCTTTCTCTAACCTTTTCAACGCTGTATATAGGCTATTCTTTGTGGGGGTCTGGATGAAGGGGAGGTGTTTGGGCCAAAGGTTCAGTTTTCTCAGCAGCAGACTCGCTACAGCAGGTGGCAGCAGCAGCAATACAATTTTCAGCTCGACGGGTGTCGGTGCCGAGCGGATCGAAAACACAGCCTATATGCTCTACCTGAAGAAAAAAAGCTCATTTCTAAAGAAAAAGTTCACTCCTTCGGAAATTCAGGGAATTGGGCCCCGTCCTGAAAGTTTTGTTCAAACATTCACCTGTTGGAATTGCTTCAGTGGTTTGTTGCTACAACTCAGATGAGGAAGGATGGATCTCACGGAAAGAAATTCTGGAAAAACGCGCGAGTGCATATTCTCTGTCGAGCCCACCCGGTACACCTGCGTAGGTAACTGACGTCTAGAGTCACTGCTGATATAAATGGAGCCGCGTCGTCACAAGTCGTCAGTAACAATGTTGATGGTTGGCATCGCCTTCACGTGTGTGAGCTCCTCTGAATGGAGTAGTGCTGTTTAATGAGGTTTTGCTAATTTTACGCGCTACGCGACATGGAAGAAAACAACGACACGTTCTTATTTCAGAACGACAGTGGCTTAGATCAGCAAATCGACAATGTGACATTACCTGTGAAGGTTCCACTAAGTTATCAGATCTCCACGTCTTTGCTGATCGGTGCGCTCATTCTATGTTCCATATTTGGAAACGCGTGTGTTGTGGCGGCTATTGCTTTGGAAAGATCCCTGCAGAATGTTGCAAACTACCTGATCGGATCACTTGCCGTGACGGACCTCATGGTGTCGGTGCTTGTGTTGCCAATGGCTGCTCTTTACCAAGTTTTAGACAAGTGGACGCTTGGACAGGTAACTTGTGATATTTTTATTTCTTTAGATATTTTATGTTGCACATCTTCGATTCTGCACCTGTGCGCTATCGCTTTGGATAGATACTGGGCGATCACCGACCCAATAGACTACATGAACAAAAGGACATTAAAACGTGCCGCTCTTTTAATCACCGTTACCTGGTTTGTCGGCTTTTCGATATCAATTCCACCCATGTTGATCATGAAATCTCAACCCAAGAGCAAAGCAGAAGACATGGCCAATCCTGAAGCTTGCATGATCAGCCATGATCCATGGTACACTATTTATTCCACCTTTTGCGCGTTTTACATCCCCCTGATTCTCATGCTGGTTTTGTACGGACGCATATTCAAAGCGGCGAGGTTTCGCATTCGCAAAACCGTTCGCAAACCTGAGAAAAAGAGGGTGAAATGTTTGACTGTGTCACCTGCGCTTTTTAAGCGCGCGAACGGGGAGCTGGGCAAAAACTGGAAAAGCGCAGTCGAACCCAAGCCCGCCGCGTGCGTAAACGGCGCGGTGAAGCACGCGGAGGACGGCGAGTCTCTGGAGATCATCGAGGTTCACAGCAATTCCAAAAACAACTTGCCTCTGCCCAACACTCCAAACTCTGTCCCTCTGTTCGAGAACAAACACGAGAAGAACACCGAGGCGAAGAGGAAGCTCGCCTTGGCGCGCGAGCGCAAGACAGTAAAGACTTTGGGCATTATAATGGGCACGTTTATTGTGTGTTGGCTGCCATTCTTCATCAAAGCAATCGTGCTGCCTTTTTGTCCGTCTTGTGATATGCCTTTGTGGCTCATCGACGTCATTAATTGGCTCGGGTATTCAAACTCGCTTTTGAACCCAATCATTTACGCATACTTCAATAAAGACTTTCAGAGCGCCTTCAAGAAAATCATTAAATGCCATTTTTGCAGACCATGAACTTTTAAGTTTAAACTGCCAGATACACACGTTTAAACAGTATTGATTGCTCAGAAAAACAATAGTGGTGTATTTTAACAGCACTGAGAACTTGCCCTTTAGTACCGTTATAAATATACATGATTCATCCAGATTTTATATATCAGATGTATATGTTATGTTATAATGTGTGCTGAAAATGTTTATTTCATGTCCATGACAAACAAAGATCATGTCCAAGATGTCAAAATAAAAAGTCCCAATGTACATTTATCTTGTGTCTTTGTTCTTTCTGATTGATTTTTTCGAACTAATCATATGAAAAGACCAAAAATAATAAATACTGTTTATGAATGCAAAGAACAAGCTGTGCAATGCACAAAGAAGACTAACTGAATTGAATAATTAAAAGTAATTGTACTAATGAACATTATATATTAAGTTAAGCACCACGTTTATTAATTGTTACCTTGAACATTTGAACACTGTGAAGATATTGTTCATAACATCAACTTGGATTGAGGGAGACATATGCATAATCATTATACAAGTATCAATATGTACATTATAAATGTAAACCTATTAAATTTCATACTGTCTATTAGAGGTCTTTCAGTATTTGCCACATTTGTTATATGGCAGCTGTTATTTTCTCAAGAGACTTTTAGTCCATCATTTAAATTCGTTTTAATACTTTTCCTCTTTGCCAGGCACTTTAAAACCCATTAATCCTGACTTGCGCCTTCATCCCTGTGGAAACCCTGCATGAAACAATAGATACAAAGCAGCAATGAAGAGGCCGAAAGATCCTCTTAACAAATCCCTTCATAAAAGAATGTTTTCACAACAAGATGCACCGCCGCACATATCTCTTCATTTCTTTGACACTAGAAATCTCAAGGCTTTTGCATGATCAGGAATGTGCCAGTGCAAATTGTTCCAATGAATTATATTTACAGGTCCCCAGCTGGCAATGTGTATGACAACTGATGAATTCTTGCTGAAAAAGATTGTCTGTTTGTTTCATCAGCTCTGAAAATTAAAATGTGAAAAGTCAATAAAGCAGGCAACTGGGCTACATATCTCAAACTCAAAATCTTTTGCGTCACATTAAAGCAAAAAATATGGAATATATATATATATATATATATATATATTTTTTTTTTTTTTGGGG
>JAUCMT010000051.1:5033409-5050397 GCA_032357475.1 Enteromius thamalakanensis
AATCTTCATGGATCATGATCTTTACTTAATTTCCTAATGATTTTTGGCATTAAAAAAAATCTTAAGACACAAAACTACTGGTTTTACGGTCCAGGGTCACATTTGCCTGTCAATAAACAGACATATTATGAAAATTATGTATCTGTGTCCTGTTATTTATCTTTTGGTTTGCATTTCAGAAAACAATTGTTAGGATTCAGGTGTCGTTGCAAATAGTGATTAATTATGATTAATCCACTGAAAATTCAGATTAATTTGATTAAAAATTGTAATCATTTGACAGCCCTAATATGTATATATATATATATATATTTGAAAAATTAATACTTTCATTAACATGATGCTTTAAATGGACAGTGTTACAAAAGATATTTTCAAACAAATGCTGTCCTTTTGAACTTTCTAGATTCCTAAAAAAAAAAGTATTATTAGAATCAGAATAAGTTTTTATGGTTTTAAGAAAAAAACATCTTGAGTAATAATAATTTCTTCAGACTCAGATCAGTATATTAAAAGGATCATGTGACACTGAAGAGTAATGGCTGCTGAGAACTGAGCTTTGCAGTCACAGGAAGGAATAAATTACAATATTTAAAATGTATTAAAATAGGAAATATTTTACTGATTTCACTCATACAGCCCTGTGAGCATAGGAAGATTTTTTCAAAAACATATAAAAACCCTCAAACTTTTGAATGGTAGTGTGTGTATATATTTCTATCTTTATTTTATAATATAGAATCATTATTGATTTGAAATTAACCTATGTTTGTATATTTGCTAGGACTGTGAGAGGAAAAGAACATAGAACATTAGTATCTCAAGAGGCAGGGCAGAACAAAGCAACGAAAAGTCTTCTCAGGAAATCCCACCCTTTAAAGGAAATTACAAAGGCAGATTCAGGAAAGAGAGGAATATGTTTGTTTCAAAACAAGCCCCTTTTCCTGTCACTTTTCCTAACATAGGAAACACATTTGAGAGCTTTTAAATGTACTAAAAAAAAACAGGAATGTACTTAAAAAGAGGGTAGTTGTCTGATCTACCCCATACACTATAAAAATGAGAGAAACAGCAATATATCCACACGACTTTAAACAGCTGAAATGAAGACAGCTGTGCTTGTACTTGAAAGCATCAGTCCGTCAAAGAGCAGAGTGTTCAAACAGGACCACCTGGGTCTGACTCACACTGGAGGGTCTCGAGGGTCGCAGGACTCCGATCCGCGAATACACCTCTGCATCCGAGCCGGCTCCACATGACGGGTGAGGGCTGGGTGGGGTGGTGTGGATGATGGGGGTGGACATATACAACACAGGCGGTGGAGGTGGAGTGACGTGAACTGAAGGCACAGGTGGAGGTGGGGAGGGAAGAGAAGGGGTCACTGCGGGCAGGTTGGGCTCTTTTACATCATACTGAGCCATGTGGTAGAAACCAAAGTATTCCAGAGCGTTCCCGGCCTGAGCGGCACGGAGCCTGTGGCGCAGCAGGAGCACCCAGTACAGCAATGCCAAGATCAAAATCCCAGCCAACACCATCAACACCACAGCCAAATTGAGCTCAAAGTCCCAGCAAACACGGGGCAGAGTTGAGCTCTTACAGCCCATGGATGACTGATTCACAGAAGATGGCTTCCTGAGAAGAACACTGGGCAAAACTATAAGGGTACTGTCTGTACTTTCAGTAGCCATAGCTCCCATCAATCCAAACATGCATTTCTCAGCGACACAGATTCTTATTGGTATCTACAGTTCCTTGGACAATCTTTAACATCCAAGGAAAGGTATTTTATATTGGAAAAATGTAATTCTATGGCATTTCTGCAAACTCCAGTTTTGGAAGTGTCTCAGTAGAGGCGAAAGCAGTCGACCGTTGGTGAACATCTGTTCTGAAGAACGTGGCTTGCAGTCCCAGGAACTGGATCAGGGCCTGATGGCGACTCCTGGCACTCAATTAAAACAGCACTGGAACAGAACGAGCCTTTGTGTGAATGACTGAAATGTGTAAGTGATTAACCTGCTGAGATCAGTCTACTGAGCTGGCCATCCTGTGGAGAACTCGGGTCTAATATAGAATTTAATCAAAGGCTTCGGTGAGTCTTGCACACTAGAGAGCTGCTGAGGCCGAGCCAATATTGTAAGGCAGTTGAGCTGTAGTGTGCTGTATCTACAGACTTTGCAACAACATAATCAGCCAGTCTACTGAGGTTTGCAAAACTTGTAACACTGTGGAAATGAAATATTTGTGCAGAAACGAACTTTAAAGGAATTAAAAACTTACTTTTTCCACAGAAACCCATAGAAGTATTCCAGACGAGAGTAATGATTGTGAGCTGCGCTCTAAAAATGCGGGAGAGAGCGTTTGTCGTGAAAGGAAATACATAGAGAGTTCAGGAAGACATTCCACTGAGTCCTGGCTGGGGATTGGCTGAACTCACTATCTCTATGGTTACAGGAAACTGGCAAAGGATGTTGGTCTGTTTTGCTGAAGAGATCTCATGTGAGAGGAAAGAACTGACTTATCAAAAAATGCAGGCTTGCCATCAGGGGCTCAAGCCAGTGTCAAATGACTCTTGAACAAATCTGGCTCACATAAACATAAAGGTTGCTGACATTTTTGTACAGAACTGTTTACTTTTTGTGACTTGGATCGGAAACAACTTAGATCCAAAGTTAATAGTTACAGAAATATTTTATATGTATAATGTAAAAAAACAAACCAAAAAAACATGGATTTTAATATAGCAAGTTTGTGCAAAAGAATTTTTTCATTCAACAAACTCCAAAAAGATTTCTATTTTGAATAAATGATGTTCTTTTCAACCTTCTGCTGTCACCAATGAATCATAAAGAATACAGTTTTCCAAAACCATTTATAGTAATAAGTAATAAGATTTATAGTAATAAGATACGTTCCTTGAGCAGCTAATCAGCATATTAAAATTATTTCTGAGGGATACTAAAGACTGCAGTAATGCCTGCTGAAAATTCAGCTTTACCATCACAGGAATCAATTACACTTTAAAACGTAATAATATTTCACCATATTAACATTGTTACTGTAGATTTGATAAGTTAAATGCAGACTTGTATTTGCTTGTATAAGCAGTGAACTAGAAACTTATTTTATGCATTTTCATCACAATGCTAATTTATTATTTTTTCATTTATCTCCAGATTTTAAATGATGTGGTCTCAGAGCATCCCCTTTCTCGATTTAACTCGCAAGAAAAATAGTATGAAGAACAATAAATGAAAAACTCCTATTCAAAATGACAGATTAGTCAATAGTATCTAATTATCCATCGATTGCCATCTCTTTCCATGTCCAAAGTCAAGAGTCTAAGTTTACGAGGAATATCAATATTTGTTCATGCAAATACCATTCAGAAAGTCGAAGAATTAATCGAAGGACTGCAGTTCTGTCTAAAAAAAAGCATACAGTTCAGTTCTAGTTTGTGTATTAGGAAGCTCTGTGCTGTTGGCATTGGCTCCACTGTGGTCTGAGCCACCTGCAGCCCTCCCCAGGCACAGCACGACGAGACAGATTAAAGCCAGCTCACAATCACTCATGTGTGTTCCCTGTGGACAGGTGGGTGTGTATGAACCCTTCAATAATGGAAGAAAAGTGCAAAAGCTCTCAGAGGCCACTGCAGGTTATCAGAGTTAGGTGCTGCAGGACTCAAAATCACATTGATATAAGACAAGCAAGAGCAAGTCATAACATTGTTATAAACTTGCAATTGGAAATCTAAATAGTAGATTTTTTTATCCTTTGGAAGAATCTGACTTGCATAGATAAATCAGTTAGATCAGTTAAATGATTCTCTATAAGTCTTGTCTGTTTACCTCACATGAACAGAAAATGTCCATTTAGCGATGAAAAGCTCTTTAGATGACAAAAACTGGTCCTTGTGTGAAACCATTTAGATGCTGCGCAGTAGAATAATTGCTTTTCCTGTTATGAGAGTGAAACAAGATTGTGTTGTTTGTCTAAATTGCTGTGGAGAAGATGCTCTTGACATAGAATACAATCTTTAAAATAAATAAGGCATATAATGGACCAACTAAAGAAAGACAACTGAATGGCTAATTGAGTTTTATAGCTTGAAAGTAGAGTAAAAAGTCTCTGTTAAAATCACATTTGAAATAAAAAGTTTTTTTAAATAATTACATTTTTAAATTTCATGTTGCATTTTAGTATTATAGAATACTTTTTGTATTTTTCACAACCAACAATAATTCCTTAATACAATAACTTAATAAATACATTGATGGACGTCTATCAGAATCAGTTCATTACTGATGACTTATGGTTCATTAGAGTTTAGGTGTAAATAAAACAAAAATAACATCATTTACTTTTCTCCCGAGACTTACGTCCTCCACCATTTGAGAGTATCTCAACGTCGTCCTGCATACAAATAAATAGGTTTAAAGTGTTTGACGTAATCAGCCTTGTTTACATCCGGGTAAAAGCACGCGCATGTATGTAATCTGCAGCCTCTTGTGCCTAGAAGGTACGCTTATGCAGTAATGTTCAGTCATAAGAGAAGAATGCTTGAGAATATCCATATATTTTCTGTGCACAAAAAGAGGATTCTTGTATCGAGTCACTGTTTTACAGATGTTTTTACTACGTTTCTGGATCTGGGATCATTTCAGTTGTATTGCTGGCTATGGATGGTCAGATGGCTCTCTGATATTAATTTGGGGGAACTAACCTTATATAAACAAGAATCTTTTATTTTCTAATATCTGAATAAGCCATATGTGGACATGCACAAATCTTTCTTAGTTGCATTTTAAATGATAATTACACGTTATTGTGTGATATCATCTTAAAGCTGAGGTTCTCAAACTTAAAAGGTGTAAGGTTCCCCCCAAAAAACAACAAAATCTACAAATGTAAATTTTCCTTCAATGTTTTATGTGCTGCAGTAAATAGCAATTTGCAACATTGGAATACATGCCTTCCAACACAATAAGAGCATTAACTTTTAGCGACACTCATCAGATATCTGAATTACAAACCAGCACAATGCGTAACAGAAGCAATGTAATGCAAACACAGCAATATGTTCTGTAACAAATATGTACATGGGTCAGGTAGCCTATAGACTCGCATTTTAGTGCCACTCACTGGACATTTCGCTTTGAAAACTGCGCCAAAACATGCAGTAAGGTAATGCAGAAATGTATTAAGCCATGTATTTTGAATGGGCCTGGGTGCATATGAACCACTTTAGAAATAGAGTTGAGCCCTGAAAAGACACCAGATACTAAGACTTAAAATTCATTTTAGTCCCACAAATAAAACTTCATACTAAAAAATAAATATACTTTTAATAAGAAGTTAATAAAAATTACAAATACAAGCATCTCTACTAGTGGTATACTTTGGAGCACTTTATGGAACTGGGACTCACTGTACCTAATAAGCAATGTGCCTGAACATTGAAGATTTGAGGATGTGGTGAATGGCAGGTCCTGATTGGTGCTTCAGCTGATAGCTGGCAGACTCTTCACTGACGCACATCACATCTCTGATCCCAGACTGAGGGCTGTTTTGAAGCTCTTCAACCCTTTTTTAGAAAGTTATTTCCAGTCTATCACAATATGGAACATTATACTTTGAGCATTACATGTAGTGTAATTAAAAAATGCACATACAATGCAAATCTGAGCTAAATAAAATGTGACATTAAAAGTGTTGAAAAAACTACACCCATCACGCCACCCAGGTTTTAAGAGTTGTTGGACATCATGAATTTATTGCAGCAACTTTGGGTGTGTGTGTATATAAAAGTCTAAAAAAGTTCTGATCAGCAGTGGTGTTTGGAGTATTGAGACTTCATACACACACAAACAACTCTCTCATGCATTTTTCATAGTTCAACTGAACAAGATGGCATCCCAAGGAGAAGACAGATATACTCAGAACAACATGCTGTTGTTAGGGTTGGAGTGCTATGAAGCAGCACATGTCCAGGGGCTCACGGGAGTTATCTGTCAGATCATCTTATCACACAGAGATGGACAGGACAAGGTCATACAGATATCATCTCTAGACATAGGCTAACCCATCGGCACCAGCTGTTTGAGAGAAAGCCGACCTTTTTCCACCAACCCAAACTACATGAAGAACATTCACAAACTTCACTCAAAAGACACAGAGAGGAAATCACTCACACCTGAGGGGAAAAAAACTCAGGCAATATGCTTTTGTTTTATATTGACGTCAACATGAAACGGCTTGGAACTCGTTTTAGGAATGAATCGATTCTTTCTTTTGAGAGACAATAATACTGCATATCATACGTATCCCACACATTTAATTATCATGTGTTAATCACTCATTGTATATGTATTTTAAATAATTATAGAATGGCTTATAGTTTAATATCTGTGTTAAGTATGGTTTTGTCTTAATCTTCTAGATTGAAATGTTTCTTACCACCAATTCTTAGTCAAATGTATCATATTCATGTTATAGAAAGAGCGGGAAAATTCGCACCATGTGACTGATGAGATAACATTTGGATTTATGATTTGAGAGGAGAAATATCACCACACCCGTGCTAGAATGAAATCTATTGGTTAAAACACGATTTAGGGATGTGTCCAAAGATGAGTTTAAAAGCTCAAGACACTATTCAAATTACGCTCTTAGCTCTGTGCTTTTAGCCTCAGCTCTGTTAAAACTATGCTCTTTAAGAGCTATTACACGTGCTCCAGCATGCACGTCCGCCACGGATAGCCACAATAAGAAGAAAACCAATCCAAGACTTTGTTACTTTATTTCTTTACTTCTACTAAAGTTCGTGAATGTTTTGCCTGCCGTGTCTCAAAGTCTCTGACTGCACTGCACTGAAAATGCTTTACCTCATTGACAAACTCAATGTGAGAGTTAATCTTTTGATTGATGGTTGTTTTACATAACATCTATTGCTGTAAAATTGGGATTTCATGTTTTCTTTCTCTTAAATTAATGTCTTAAACTTATGAAATAATCTCACTTATTTCTCACCTATCATGTGTCTTACACTGAGGAGAGGCTTCCGTCGGGCCACTCTGCCATAAAGCCCAGACTGGTGGAGGGCTGCAGTGATGGTTGACTTACTACAACTTTCTCCATCTCCCGACTGCATCTCTGGAGCTCAGCCAGTGATCTTTGGGTTCTTCTTTACCTCTATTACCAAGGCTCTTCTCCCTGTTAGCTCAGTTTGGCTGGAGGGCCAGCTCTAGGAAGGGTTCTGGTCATCCCAATCATTTTTCATTTAAGGATTAAGGAGGCCACTGTGCTCTTAGGAACTTTAAGTGCAGCAGAATATTTTTTGTAACCTTGGCCAGATCTGTGCCTTGACACATTTTTGTCTCTGAGATCTTCAGGCAGTTCCTTTGACCTCATTCTCATTTGCTCTGACAGGCATTGTGAGCTGTAAGGTCTTATATAGACAGGTGTCTGGCTTTTCTAATCAAGTCCAATCAGTATAATCAAACACAGCTGGACTCAAATGAAGGTGTAGAACCAACTCAAGGATGATCAGAATGGACAGCACCCAAGTTAAATATATGAGTGTCACAGCAAAGGGTCTGAATACTTAGGATCATGTGATATTTCAGTTTTTCTTATTTAATAATTCTGCAAAAATGTCAACAATTCTGTGTTTTTCTATCAATATGGGGTGCTGTGTGTACATTAATGAGGAAAAAGATTTACTTAAATGATTTTAGCAAATGGCTGCAATACAACAAAATGTGAAAAATTTAAGGGGGTCTGAATACTTTCCGTACCCACTGTATATATAACAAATTTGTTCTTTACTTTTTGCTATTTATCGGACATTCTCGAAGCCTCCGTACATAGACTTGTAAGTGAAGAATAAGAGAAAAGAGGCTGCGATGGGATTGAAGGGACTCTTGATGCTCAAGAGGGAACGAGGGAAGTGCAATTTGAAATATTTGGTGGTAATCAGCTCTCTTTGATATGAAGATACCAGCATGTGAAGATTTTTTTTACATGTCTACACAGCAGCCCACTGATGGGCACTTCAGAGAGCCCACACGGTGAACTGCAGACGTGGATCTCACTCAGCCGCATGACCTCAGTGATTTGCCCTGCCGTTTAATGAAGCCCCTCGGTCCAAAGAAAGTCGGTTCAATCGCCTCCACGCCCGCTCATAAATATTTATCTCATCAGTGACAAAAGGGCTTGCTCACTATCATTATGTCCTTTGTAAGTCAAATAGAAGTGGTGTGTGTGTGTGTGTGTGTGTGTGAGAGAGAGAGAGAGAGAGAGAGAGAAAGAGAGAAAGAGAGAAGGGGGGGTGGTTCTCAACTTTTGGCATAGATAATTGAGCTGAAAAGTGATTTCTGACCCCCAAACACCATCAAAATTCATGCTTGCAACTTTTATGGCAATTATAACCTAAATGTATAACACTATAATCATAAATTACATGCTCAGTGGGGTCTGAATGACTGAAACCAACAGTGAAAATGTTCTGATCTTAATGGAATAATTTCATTATATTTTGCACAAAAATTGGCAATGTCACAAATGGAAAAACAAAAAAATATATAATAATAAAAATTTTAACTAAATTACGTTCAAAATTTAAAGCAATTTTGTATCAGAAATACCAGTAAAAAATCATTTAATAATTTTTTTCATTACATTTTGCACAAAATAAATAAAACATAAAAATAATATATATATATATATATATATATATAACCACCTTTAAAATGATAAAAAAAATCATTAAAATGTTATACAATTGAAAATGTAAAATATGTTAAAAATAAAATTATTTTGTAATATGTATATGTGTGTGTGAAATAAAAAAACATATTAGATCATATAAGAATTCTTTCATATAAGAATAATGTTTTGCACAATTAATCAATCAAAATTAAACAATGATATATTCATAAAATTCATATTTTTAAATGTACAATTGAAAATACAAACCTATTATGTATCAGAATGTTACGTTAAAATTATTATTAAAATTAAAAATGTGAGCACTCGCAACAACAATAAGCAAAACCCAATGCACCAAACAAATAACCCACATTTAAATCCTTCAGACAAGGACCAAAATCTACTGTATTGCATAACTTAATCGCAGGTCAGTTCCACTAACCACAGCTGGACATGTAATGAACGATGATCAGACATTTGAGCAAACAGCTAATTTTTCCAGAAGCTCATGGCCACCGTGTCCAATTCATTATGAGGTTTCAGAACTCATCAGAGGTATTTAATAAGAGCATTCATTAAACGGACATTAAATACTTAATAGGCATAGAATGCTGTGCGTAAGGCTAATCAGGGCCTAAAATGGAAAGCAATTTCCATATTCAAAACTTATGCCCCAAGGTTACGCTATAAACCTCTCTAGAGATGTCCTTTGGCAACTGTCACAGAAGCAAGAGTTTACACGATGAAATTTCATCCGGCAGTGATAAAAGAGAAGCTACTTCTAAAACACTGCAACGATTACGGCACATTTTTAAGATAATAGCGCACTTTCACAGACATAAAGGGCACAGCAGTCAATTAAATCATATTTATAATCCACTTTCATTGGAGATAATAAGGATATTTGACCGGTTAAAACGCATTCGCCAATTACTCACACCAAAAAGCTCACACCAATTACAGCTCGCAGCAGGACTGATATACGAGAATACAAATCAGTTTCCTGCATTTTGTTAATCAGCATGACAGTTTGACATTTAGCCTGCCCAACAAACACAACCTCACGCTTTGCTTTCGCACAAACACGCGCTAATGATTAGCAAGTGGAAAACAATTATGAAATTATTTCACAGCCTAAAGACAAGAGTCAGCATCTGTATAGGTCAGTCTGTCCAAGCCTATTTGACAACGGAAGCTCGCAGATGTGTTTTCAATGTGCTCTTTGGCCCAAAAACATATTGAAAATTATGATGTTTGGCACTTTTCCACATTGCGATCAACAATTATACTGCATGTCAAGGTGAAACAAATGGCAAAACTAAAATCCTTCATTCCATTAAGCAAATAATGATTCTTCTTGATTGGCTGCTTATTAGGCACCTAATTTGCAACCCTCCTAATTGGCCGCCCAAAGAAACACTAAAAAATGTAAATGGAACGACTAACAGGGTAACTGCTCATCACTGAATCACTTTCAAGATAATTAGAATGCTTCTAACAGTCTGTTCATTGGCCCTCAAGGAAGTGGAGCAAAATTTGATATCAAGTAAGTGAGGTCTAGAGGCTATGTAACTAGCATGCATGTTTTAAAACAGTCAATCCACAGTAAACTGCATACAGCCTGCATAAAGTAGCTGTGATTTTTCACGAGCTATCGTGACTTAAAAATGTGACGTCTGATCTACTTAGTCACAGCCTTCAGTCATCACCTGAGCACCGTCCACCACCCATGACATTATTGAGATGTATTTCATTTTCAGCAGGCAACTATTTTTACAGCTACATTATTTTCCAGCTACTATAATTAAAACAATGTATATACTGTACACTGTAAAAAAAAAAAACAATTACAAAATTTACGGTGAGGTTGCCGGAATTCTACCGTAAAAATACAGGAACAACATTTTACAGTTTTAAGTTAAATTTACAGTTAAATACAGTCATTTCATTAACTGATAAAATGTTAATTTACTGACCTATTAAAGCACTAAAACCTGTTCTGTAGCTTTGAATTACAAATGCAGGTGGTGATGAGAAAGTCACATGATGAACCAAAACCCAGCTTTTAAATAGTAGCATGTATAGAAGGTGCACAGAGTTATTCACACGAAACATCACACTATTAAACAGAAATATGCAATAAACATTAACTTAACAACATGTAACATACAACCCTAATAAACATAACTGATAAGAAAAACCAAGATTTAAAAGAAAAAACATCATATTTAAACAAAATTTTAAATGCAATGCAGGGAATTCTGGGAATATAAATTTATGTTTTTTTCCCTGTAAATTTCACAAGAATTTACTGTTAACCATTTAACAGGTTTTTACTATAACATTTTAACAGTTATTTTTTTTATGTTAAAACCACAGTCAGATATAAAAATCATCAGTTTGTTGCTTTACACAGACATTATTTCATAAGCGACAAAGTCGTGAGATGCAGTACAACTTTAGACGCGCACATAACAACAAAAGGCAATACTTAATTATCTGAAAAAAAGTGTGCAAACTCAAGCATGTTTGGCCGTTTTTTATGTTTCTGTCCAGCTGTTTAACCATAGCTTTCATTCTTTTTGTCTGGCAGTGGCATCATGCCATCATATTTCTAATTTAAGGCTGTATTATGTTGATTGTGGCACCCAACATCACAGCAGATGATATTTTAAGCTCCTTAAGCAGTGCTGGTTTGAATGAGCTGTCTCCAGTCTTTTTAAATGTGTTGTATCCAGCCAGTGCTGTGACGTAATTGTTATGTTGTTACATTTGATTGGTCATTCAGAAAACAACATCATTCAGACCTGTTTTTGGCAGAGCTCCTGAGAGAGGAGCTGTAAAAATATATTAAGATGGTTTTTGATACTGAAAATATATATCCTTACTGACATCAACACCTAAAATAACTTTCCAGAAAGGTGTACAATATGGGATATTTAAACGGTATTAAAAGGTCTACTGTAAGACTGGCATTTAAAACATAAATGGTATAAATAAGAAATAGTTTTTATTAAATGTAAATTCACATTGTATAAGCCGTTTTTGAAGCCGTAGTATAATGCATGTAAATTCACAAATATATTGCTCAGGAACCATGAACTCCCACTGTTGAGATAATGATTAGTTTATATTTGGCAGTAGAACTGTTTATTTAGATTACTGTAAAGCTCAGCAGTCTTAACTTCAATCTGTAGGTAAATCCGGAAGGCTAATTTCCCTCAGGAATGTACTTATTGGGAGTTTATTCACTTTTATGTTTTGCTCTACAATATAAATTACTTCAAATATGCATATTAAAGATCTTTTTAAGCACAAGTTGCTAAATAAAGACTTTCGATTATTCAAAATGTGAAAGTTGTACAGCTGCAAATTCACGGTTTGCCAGGGATAATCTATGTTGTAGAACAAAATTTAAAAGTAATGTATCAACATAGTTATTACCATGTTTTAATATTTCACATCACCTCTGGCCAAAAATATGAGTCCCCTAAACTATGGGGCAGGTTAGTTTGTAAATGTAATAGGTTACAGATCACAAGATACCCTATTTAAAATGTACTAGTTCGTTAAAGAAATTACTTTTTTATTACTTTTCAAAGATTTCTGTTGATCCTTTTTCATGATGGCAGGGTTAGCCTTACAGTAGTTCAAAATAATTAATTACTATTATCATTTCATTTTAAAGCACAGCCAGACCTCTTTTTACTTTCTCATTTTTTTTACTTTTATCATTCTGCAGTTTACTACAGGTATAAAATCATAAGATATGATTTAATAATTGTGCTGTTTTTGAAATAACATGCTTGCAGATGAAACACCAGTATCTAACAATGCAGTGTAAAAAACATTTTCATAACTAATCTTTTAACAGATGAGTTAGATTTATTTTGAATTTAAATGATGTAATTATGTTTCATGTAACTAGTTTCTCCCCAACACTGTCCATCCAGTCTTGTCATCTCTAACATTAATATCTGCCATATTTGATTAGATTTTGTCCAGTTTTCACTTGTAAATTGTGCATGATCATGCATATCTCTCTCCTAATCTAGATTTGATACGTTTATTTTTGGTAGAGGACTCGTATTTCTCATATCTATTTCTCTGAATGACAATTTTCCACTTCACAATATGATAACTGATATAGACAGGAGTGTATATCATGATGTTTATGTATGTGTATGATGTTTTTATCAGCTGTTTGGACTCTCATTCTGACGGCACCCATTCACTGCAAAGGATTCATTTGTGAACAAGTAATTTCTCCAAATCTGTTCGGAAGAAGAAACTAATTTTTCATTTTTGGGTAACTATACCTTTAATAATAAATGTTAATGTTCTGTGAAGAACATCTGTAGTTAAGTTGTGGCTTATTGCTATACAGCAATAAAATAAAATAAAAATGTAAGTTTTAGAGAACATCAAAGGAATTTATGTTTAGTATTTCCCTGAGGACTGCTGTAGAAATCACATAACTCAAATGACACAAACAGTCCCCCCTTGTCCTTGAACAGCTGTCAAAATTGTCATTTATTTTTTTTCTGCACATGCTTTTGATATTAGAGCTTGAGGGGGTCAGAGAGGGACAGAGGGAAAAAAAATCTCAAAATGATGTAAATAAGGTAAACAAAACTCATTTCTGAGAGAAAGTAGGTGGCCCTGCCTCCAACAAAACCAATTCATCATGACACCATTTCATCCGACACATTGCCAGCTTCAATGAAAGAAGTTCACACATCATGGGAGGATTCTGTCAAAGTTTTGTTTACCAAGCCATACTTTCAACATCGCTTCAAGTCAAGCTTAAGTAACTTAAAATGTTTCAAATTTACTCACAATATGAAGAGCTATTGTTCTGGTGTTTATTCTAGCAAACTCCAACAAACTGTTAAAGCCAGAAACTCACAAACCATGTAATTGTTCTTTTCCTCTGGGGATTGGACTATTTTTAAGGTGTTACAGTCGGTGGGCTCAATGAGTGTTTGAATGATCAGGGGACCATAAACTAACTCACACAGCTTGATATGCTGAGATTGACCATCATCAATGTCTTGCCAGATCAAGCGTAAACCGAGAAAGTCCCATGAGGTTTAAAGGAAACAGTCTTTTGACTCTTTGTCAGAGTGTGTCTGTCAGTTATGATGTATGAAGTTCATTATAGTGACCAGATACCGTAAAACCCTTTATTTGATATTGAGAAATTATATTGTTAATGTATTTATTTTTATAAACATTTATCAATGTATTTTATTTCAAACATAAAAGAAGAAAAAAAACAGAGTACCTAAATAATAATTATAGAAAAATAATACTGTTAAATATTCATACCGTACCTAGCTCACCAAGGCTGTATTTACTCAATACAAAAACTGTATAAACAGTAATAAAGAGAAATATTATTGCAGTTTAAAATAACCATTCTCTGTATTAATATATTTTAATATGTAATTTATTTTTCCATGATGGCAAAGTTCAATATTCAACATTGTAACTGGAGTCTAGTGTTACATGATCCTTCAGAAATCATACACTGATGTGCTGATCAAAAAAACATTAATTATTATTATCAATGTTGAAAACAGTTGCGCTGCATAATATTTTTGTGCAATGAGTAATCGAGTTCTCTTCTTTGATGAAAATATATTTAAAAATGTTAGAATTTACTTAATCAAAAACAACAACAGTATAAATAGTAATAGTGTGAAATATTATTACAATTTAAAATAAATGTTTTCTGGATTTATATGCAATTTATTTCTGTGATGGCAAAGTAAAATTTTCAGCAGACATTGCTCCAGGCTTCAGTGTCAGATAACTCTTCACAAATCATTTCTAATATGCTGATTTGAAATATTTATGATTAATGGATTTTTTTTTCTTTTAAAAATGGAAATATAAAAATAGCAGCATTTAATTACTGTATAACCAGTTATATTGTGAAATATTATTACAATTTAAAACAACTCTTTTCTGTATTAATATATTTTAATGTGTAATTTATTACTGATGGCAAAGTGGAATTTTCAGCAATATATTGCAGTCCTCAGTGTCACATGATTCTTCAGAAATCATTTTAATATGCTGATTTATTACTATTATCAGAGATAAAAACACTTGTGCTTGTGGAAATATTTCAAATTAATCTATTCATTTACTTTTACTTCTCTTCAGGTTTATTTATTGAACAGAAAGTTCAAAATAGCAGAATTTATTTGAAAAAGAAATCATTTTAATTAGAAATGTGTTTAGTGTCACTTTTAACCCATTTAATCAGTAAAAAACATGAATTTCTTTCAATATCTTAACATTTTCAGAGTTAAATCATTCTAAAAAAGGTTTTATAATACTTATAAAAAAGACATCAGCGATAATTATTAATAAGAAATATTATCAGCATTACTGTCATAATTAACTACTAGAACAAATAAGTATTCTGGATCACTTTCAACATATAAAACGCTTGCGTCGCCGCTCATTTCACCCAGATCTGCTTGCAGTGTGTTACCAATCTGGTATGAACCACCGCACCGCTACTGCACTCACATGAGTGAATATTGATTTGGTCTTCTGTTCTTTCCCTCCGGTGCACGTCGCATCCACTCACCGCCTCACTGAGTGATGTGGTCAGCGGCATTCAACTACATGAGATACAGATGCCCAAATCAACAGATCCTTAATCATTTCTCCAATGGACAACACACATCTGAGGAGAAAAAACACACTGTCTACAAACCACCCTCAGCACTGAAACAGTCCAATATTAAGTATTACTGTAATAAACATTTTCAGTACTGAAGAGATTGACTGCAAGCATTCAATGTAAGAACCGAGGTTAGAAATAATCAAAGTACTTCAACTTGGCCTTTGCTCAACTGATCAGGTGGGACGAGCGATAGATGTTGTCATTTTATCAGGAGGCCTATTCACACTCACTCCCATGACTCACCATTCTGCCGTCATTTCTGGAAGAAAGTCTACACAGATCGGCAAGATAAAAGGCTTGAATCACCGCTGTAATTTTCTGTGCTGAAGGGGACACATTATTCAAAAGGGCACTCTTGAAAATTCGACATGCGTCACCTATATGTTACATGCTTGCATATTTCTTTCGCTACAACACTGCTTCGATAATTGAAAGCTGCACAAATTGTATTGAGGAGAATGGACAGAGTTGTGGCATGACAGAAGACAGAGATCCTTCTCTCAAAGACAGACGCAGCGCACACAGCTGTTATTGTGGCGGTATGAGATGACTGCAATCAAACCGAGAGAAGACCTGTCATTTGCGACAGCTGAGGATGCTCTTACCTTGCCCTTCGGCTGATTGATGTCATCACAGACGGTGATAATGAATGCCAACTAAATAACTCGAGACAATCTGTAAAAATTTGTATTATATATTAGTACTGGCTCCAGCCATGCGTTTTGGGGTATAGAATGTTTTTTTTATTATTCAAATATTAAGTCCTAAACGTTCAAATATCAGCCGAATTACTTTACATAAAAATTAATTTTAAAGTTGAAAAGTTTTAAATGTCAGCACTAGTACTAAAACAAGTTTTTAATAATGCCTGAGAAAATAATCATCACAAATAAAAGGACCATTTTGCTTTTTTTGCTTAATTCTTCAGAAAGAAAAAGGTCAAAAACGTATACAGTGCCCTCCACTATATGCACCCTTGGTAAATCTGAGCAAAGGTGGCTGTGAAAATAATTCTGCATTGTTTATCGTTTTGATCTTTTATTCAAAAAAATTTTAAATGGGAAGAAAAACTCATGATGAAATAAAAGTTTTTCTCCAATACATGTTGGCACCCAATTATTGCTACGTCCTTTGCCCAAGATAAGAGCTCTGAGTTTTCTCCTGTAATGCCTGAAGAGTTTGGAGAACATCTGATAAGAGAAAAGAGATCATTTCTACATGCAGAATCTCTCCAGACCCTTTAGATTACCAGCTTCATGCTGGTTCTCCTCTTTAGTTCACTTCACTCAGGGTTCAGGTCAGAGGACTGGGTCAGCCATGGCACAAGCTTCATTTTGTGCTCAGTGACTGATTCTTGTGTTAATTTTGATGTTTGGATTATTGTCCCAGGGAAAGACTCAACCATGGCCCATTAAAAGATTTCTAACAGAGTCAGTCAGTTGTAGATTTGTTATCTGTTGGTATTTAATAGAATGCATGATGTCATGTGTCTAAACAAGATATCCAGGACCTCCAGCAGAAATATAGACCCACAACATCAAAAACACAGCAGTATACTTCATTGTACACATGGAGT